>PISW01008455.1:0-73640 GCA_004023785.1 Mungos mungo
GAGAGAGAGAGAGAGAGAGAGAGAGAGAGAGAGAGAGAGAGAGAGAGAATCCCACGCAGGCTCCATGCTATCAGCGCAGCCTGACCCAGAGCTTGATCTCATGAACCCTGAGATCATGACCTGAGCCGGAATCAAGAGTCAGACGCTCAGCTGACTGAGCCACCCAGGTGCCCCATGAAGAGTTTTCTAACTCCTTGCTCCCCAAAAGAAGTTGAAGCAGGATATAGTTAAGACTTTAGAAACACAGGCACCAGAGAAACAACTAAAATGGTGCCACGAGCAAGCACACACATTCAGAATGTGGGGCATTCCCGTGGCACAGAAAAGGGGGCTTGGGGCTCCGAGGTGGCTCAGTCGACTAAGTATCTAACTCTTGGTTTTGGCTCAGGTCAGGATCTCACTGTTTGTGAGTTTGAGTCCCACATTGGGCTGTGTGTGGAGCCTGCTTGGTATTCTCTCTATCCCTCTGCTCCTACCCTGCTCTTGCTCATTCTTGCTTTCACTCTATGTATATATAAGTGTCATAATGTCTGCAATGCTTCTCAATGGCACCCATAAAAATATATATTTATATGTAGAGATAAAGGTATAGAGATAGAGACAGAAAGAGAGAGAAGTAAAGCAAATGAGGCACACTGCTAAGATTTGGTGAATCTAGAAGGGAAATCATTTTCATTGTAAGATTCTTTTAACTTTTCTATAGATTTGAATGTTTACCTCAATAAAACGTTGGGAGAGATACTTCAGCAACAACACAAAAAGAAAGAGAGAAAGAAAGTAAGAAAGAAAAAAGAAAGAAAGGAAGAAAGAAAGAAAGGGAGAGAGGGGACAGAAGAAAGGAAGGAAGGAAAGAAGGAAGGAAGGAAATGGGGGAAGAAAAGGAAAAGAGAAGGAAAGAAAATGAGAGTGGAAAGAAGGAAGATAAAAATCTCAATTCGTTACTCTGGATCATGGGTGTCTGGAGGTTCATTATACTTTTCTCATAGCTTTGCATATGTTTAAACTTTTTGATAATAAAAAGTTAATTAAAAAAAAAGGAACAGTAGGAGCACCTTGGTGGTTCAGTGGGTTGAGCTTCTGAATTTGGCTCAAGTCATGCTCTCATGGTTCATGGGTTCAAGCCCCACATCAGGCTCTGTGCTGACAGCTCAGAGCCTGGAGCCTGCTTCGGATCTGTGTCTCTGTCTCTCTCTCTGCCCCTCCCCTGCTCTGTCTGTCTGTCTGTCTGTCTCTCTCTCAAAAATAAACAAACATTAAAAAAAAAAAAGGGCACAGCAATGATTTGGCCCTATGTCCCCTGATGTCTGTGCAGCATTTTCCACAGGGCTGGCCTGGCCCCGGCGCCTTCCCGGGGCAGCACCTTGCTTTACCCCACGTCCACCCTGCGAGGCGGCGGCTCCCACTATCGTGAGCGTGCAGATGAGGAAGCAGCTCGGAGGTGAAAGGCCTTCCCAACTGTCGACACAGGACTTGGACACAGCCAGTTGGATCCTTAACCCCTGGAAGCGCCCTAAAACATCATCTCGTCCAGAGAGAAACACATGCTGTTTCCAGCTTCTTCTTTCCAATTTTTTGTTTACTTTTTTAACTTAAAAAAATTTTTTTTTATTTTTGAGGGACAGAGAGAGACAGAGCATGAACGGGGGAGGAGCAGAGAGAGAGGGAGACACTGAATCCGAAGCAGGCTCCAGGCTCCAAGCCGTCAGCACAGAGCCCAACCCGGGGCTCGAAACCATGGACTGTGAGATCATGACCTGAGCTGTAGTCGGACACTTAACCGACTGAGCCACCCAGGCGCCCCAAATGTTTATTTATTTTTGAGAGAGAGAGACAGAGTGCAAATAGGGGAAGGTCAGAGAGAGAGGAAGACACAGAATCTGAAAGCAGGCTCCAGGCTCTGAGCTGTCAGCACAGAGCCCGACACAGGGCTCAAACTCACAAACACTGAGATCATGACCCGAGCCGAAGTTGGACATTCAACAGACTGAGCCACCCCGGTGCCCCTGTTTCCAGCTTTTATACACCATCTGATACAATGATAAAGGCTAAGTCCTATCATCTGGACAAACACCTCTTCCACAGCACCTGCTGTGTTTCCAGCAACGTTTACTCCCGCATCCACTTCCTCTGTCCTAGCAGCCAACCCCACAACCAGACTCACCTCCCTCCTGACCCTGCTGCCTCCCAAACTCAAAACCCCACTCCCTCTCTGCAGCTCCCCAACAGCATTCCTCAGAGTGACCTCGGACAAGTGACCTCACGTCTCTGAGCCTTCTTCTTACTGTAAAGTGGGGCCAATAACAGCACCTACCTCATAGGGTTGCCTGGTATACAGTAAGCACCGTGTAAACATTCGTTTTCACAGTCGGGCCTCGTCTCTCCCTCTTTCCCTTCCTCATATCCGTCTACTCATCCAGCCTCCATCCCTAGTCTCCCTCCCGTCTGGCTGGTTGAAGATGGCCTGCACCAGCCCATGGTTCATGCACTCCACTGATGATAGGACCCTTGGCTGCCCGCCATCCACCCTGGGCGCCCCCTACCCCAGACTTACGCCCTGGGAGTGCAGGTACTCCACGGTTTTGCTGATGGTGTGCAGGACAAAGCTGGCCTCCCGCTCCGAGAAGAATTTCTGCCGCAGGATCTTATCCAGCAGCTCCCCGCCCCGCATCAGCTCTGTCACCAGGTACACGTGCTTGCCGTCATCATACACCTGCCAGAAACCTCACCGTCAGGTCCCTCCCTTCCATGCCAGGCCTGGGCCCATTGGTCACCTGTTCCCTGGGCCAGGAAAGAATAACAGGCCCCTGGGACATGTGTTCTGCTCTGTGCTCCCGTGGTCCTGGCAGGGCCTTCGCCTATCTGGGCCTCTGTCCTCTCCCTAGACAGGAGGACACTGGCACTGGTCCCCCAAGGGTCAGGGAAGCTGTCAGAGATGCCCGAGTGTGAGGTGGAGGGCCTGGGGGGGCAGCCAGATCCGAGGCACAAAGATCCCTCCGCTCCCACGAGCAGAGGAAAATCAAAAGTCAAAGGAATGACAGTCCTAAGCCAGATCTCAGAGTTGAGTCCCCAGACCCCACCTCAGTCTCAAGGACCCCCACTCACATCTTTCAGAGTGATGATGTTGGGGTGCTGTCCATACCGCAGAAGAATCTCAATCTCCTCTGAGGGATCCCGCTTGCTCTTGTCGATGACCTGAGGAAAGGGGGGACATGGGCAATATTGGGGGGACAGTCTCCAGAGTCCCTCCCTGCCACGGAGCCCATGCTGCAGGGCTTGGGGGTCTTAGCTGCATACCTTTCACCCACCCACAGAGCTGAAGGCACCAACTCCCCCCTCCCCACCGCCGAAGGACCAAGGCTCCAGTGGCTGCCCCCGGGCCCAGCAGCCTGGGCTGCGACCTGCTCGAGAGGCCCACCTTGACAGCGTACTCCATGTTGGTGGCCTTATGGACACAGCGCTTGCACACGGAGTAGGAGCCCACACCGATGGTCTCCTTTACCACGTAGCCGTCGCTAAAAACCAGGTTCTTCCCATGGAGTTGCTGCAGAAGACGAACAGGTGGGGCTGACCCTCTCTGCTCTAGAACACAGGGGTCGTTCCCCCAGTACCCAGGGCCTTGGCTTCGGGGCCTCAGTTTTCTACTGTATATGGGCATGCTCACTGGCTCCCGCGCTGTGGTCAACAGAGCCACAATCGCATGGAGAGGTCTGCAGCTCTGAGGAAGCTGGGAAGGCCTGAGGGACATAGGAACCCTGACCTGGGCCCCAGCTCTGCCACGTCCCGTGAACTTGGGCGGGTTGCCTCCCCCTTCTGGGCTGTCACAGCCCACCTCGTGACGTGTCTTAAAGTTCTGAGACATTAACAATGGCAACAGCTTCCATGGTGTTTGGTGCACGGCAGGCACTGCTCTCAGCACTTTCAGCAGGTGACCCCATGCCTTATGACAGCCCTGGTTTACGCCTGTCGTCCTTGTATCCAGTCTGGTTTAATATTTGTCCCAGACAAAGGTGTCCCAGTTGTCGAATAAATTACACAGTCACCTTCATTTTACACATGCAACAGCCTAATGGAGAAAAGTTCTATCATCGCCCCCATTTACAGATGAGGAAACTGAGGCACTGGGTCTACGCTCATGCCTCTCCATTCTAAGTTTCCCACGGCGCTGGGAAAGTGTACCGATGGGGGACAAGTGTGAGGAAACACGAGCCCTCTGCCACCCATCCGGGTCAGGGATCTGAGCCACCCCACAGCACCACCACCCTGGGCACCGCCTTGCATTTATTTATCTAGGCTCCACAAAGTCCCCGGCTCTGTGCCGGGAAATGTACATCCATGCTGCCACCCCTGTTTTACACTCGGAGAGAGTGAGGCCCGAGGAGGTTTGGAGGTCCGCTGGGCTACACGGTGGCAATCAGGGTTTGAACTCCAGAGCCTGTGTTCTCAGCCATTCTGCCTTTGTGGCTTCCAAGTTGAAAAGATGACTGAGCGGCAGTCTCCCGCCCCCTCACCTGTACCACTGAGTGCAGTGGGGCCTGTGTGGGCCGCGGCTTGCCGTCATCCTCCATCAGGCCAGTGGCCACAAAGCTGAAGCCGCGGAACAGCTGATGGGCGCCAGCGCTGGGCGGGATGCCTGGGGAGTCTGCGGGGATGGGAGGGGGATGTAACGTTCTTGACCCTGAGGCAGCCCAGAAAAGGGAGACCGTGAGGTTTCCAGGCCCGCCCTCAGCAGCTCGCTGTGGAGGGTGCTAGGGCACAGCACCCCATGCGAGGCCTCAGTTAGCCCATCTGTTCATGTGTGTTTAGACCAACCCAGCCCTGACACACAAGAAACATACAAGACCCCCCACAATGGGCATTCGGCTCAGGCCAAGACACTTCATCCCTTTCTGGAGGACTCCCCCTTGCTTCGCTGCCTTCAGGTCCATCTTCTGCATAGGCAGCGGGGAGGGATGGTCCCAACTGCAAATCTACCCCCTGCCATAACCCTTCGAGTGCTCCCCTCTGCCCTCAGAAGAAAGTCCAATTCCTCAGCTTGGCAACTGAGGTCCTTGTGATCCCAGCCCCCTCTCTTCCCACTCTCCCGCTCAGCCCTGCCAGGCTTCCCAGAGCCTTAAAGGAGACCCTGAGCCACCGCATATGCTGTTCCCTCTGGCCAGATATTCCACTGCTTGGCCATTCTTCAAAACCCAGCGGGCAGGCCCTCCTCTGAGAAGCCCTGCCTGAGGCCACTCCTCCAGCTCCTCACCCCTATGAAGCTGCACTTGCCGCACCTGGTAGGGTTTTCATGCCTCTCCCCCAACCACAGTCTGAGCCTTATGAGGCAGGGCAATCTCGCCTGGCTGATCAGGGGCACCGGCAGGAACCGGGTACATACTGGTCAGATAAGTGAATAACTTAAGACCAACTGCTTGGTGAAGCGCTAAGCTCCCTGTCATCAGAGATGTGCAAGCCAGGGAGAAGAGCAGTCCCTCTGCTAAAACCCATCCATCCAGGAAGCCTTCCAGAACTAACACTAACCCCCGCTATCTGACTGAAATACCGGGATTTACCAAACTCCCTCCCAGAAGCCTCCTCCTTGGCTTCTTGCAATGACGCCAGGAACTGCGTGGGTCTGTGACTGAGCCCATGTTCTAGATGAATACACTGAGGTCCAGTGATCAGAGCAGCCAAAGGCGATTCCCACACTTGCCCCTGACCTGTGGGCGCTGTCACCTCTGCTCCTCCAGACTGTCTCCACCTCATGTTTTGCTGGGTCAGATTCTTTAGCCCTGACGTGAGTGTGAGCCTGATGTGTTTGGTCTTCCCAGTGGGCTGGAAGATGCCTGGGGCAGGGGGCCTGACTTTTCTATCGTGGCCTTAACCACCCACTCCCCCCACCCCCTCACCCACATACAAAGAGGCCCATAGAGCCCTGGAGTGGGAGAGTCAGGCAGAATGAGATGGGGACAAATAGTCAGAGGCCCACTCTCTGGTCCGCCCACACACCTGGGCCTGCCAGCCCGACCACCCTATATCCCAAGGGGCCCCCGACTTCCTGCTTCCCCAGCCTCAAACAACCCAGACAACTCACGTACCCTTGGGTGTGCGGGATGTGAACTCAGTGTCAAAGTAGAAGGTGTCATCAGGTTGGGCCACGGCTGGCTTGAAGGGTGGCTTGATCTCACGACGGTACAGCTTCTGCAAGGGGTGGGGGTGAGCACTCCAGTCACCATGGCCCACCGCCAGCACCCCACCAGGAGCCTCATGTGGGAGAAGGTGATTGGCCTAAAGCACAGGCTATGCAGACAGGGGCATAATTGCTTGTCCTTGGGAGGCCGACCCTTGTTTCCAAGGCCATGCTGTCACCCTCTGCTCCACATCAGAGGCCCTCCTTGGTAGAAGCCCCCTCCCACCACAGGCGAATGCCTGACTGGGGCTCTGGGGTGGACAGACACACTCACATTCCAGTCAATGGTAGAGTAGAAGACATGCCGCTTGATTTCCTCTGCCCCATCAGGGCCGGAGCCTGAAAGAGCCCAGATGACGGGTCTGCCCCAGGACGGTCCAACCCCCAGACACCCACCCTGTCTGCTGAGTGACCTCACCATTGTCTGGGACCTCCGGCTGCAGCTGTCTACTGGGAGCAGGGGGGATGAAAGGCTCTCCCCACCCCAAATCCACCCAGCCATCACCCCAATGGCCTATTGCCCACTTGGCATTGTCCACTTTCTGGAGACCCTTATGATCAAGCTCCAATATTCTTATGGAAGAAGAAAGGCCCAGAGAGGTCAAACAACTTGTCCAAGGCCAAAGAGATCAGACTTGTTCTGATATCTGCAGGGGGCCCCCAACTCCCTCTCAATCCAGGCCTCATCTCTATTGCTTTGATCCCATGGCCAGGCAGACTCTCACTCCATTCAACCCCAGGGACCTGATCTGGACCTTACAAAGCTGGTCATGGTCCAGATGAACCCAGGATCCAAGGAGCCAAGACATACTGGATGGCTACTCCACGCCAGGCATGTTTATGTGACTTCATTCAGTCTAGAGGGATCTAGATCATCATCTCCCGTGGAGACGAGGACCCAGAGCTCCGGGAGGTGAAGTCAACCGCCTTGGGTCACTTAGCTCATAAATGGCACTCACTCAACAAATATTTACGGAGGAACCACTGCGCACAGGGCAGTGAGAACCTGCTGTGGGGACAGGATTGGGACCTGAGCCTTCTGACTCCTGAGCTCATGCTTCCTCTTGTGCCAGCAGCCTTGGTGGAGCTGTGGGGGGGCCTCTGTCCTTGTTCCCAGGGGGAGTGGGGATGACTCAGTTCCTGCCTTCCCCCTACACACAGGTCACCCCCCGCCCCAAACACCACACATGGAGCCAGAAAGCAGGGTGGCCGGCGGCATTGTCTGCCCACACAAAGGACAACGGCCCCTTTCAGCCCCAGATGTGACTCTGCGGCCTAGGCTGCAGCTGTACCCCGCTCCCCTCCCGAGCTGGGCCTGCTTACCGAGCCGGTTGGCAGGATTCCGCTTGAACAGGGCCCGCAGGAGGCTCTGGGCTTCCGTGCTCAGAAACTGGGGCATGCCTAGCTTCGCCCTAAAACAGCCCCCAGGTCTCATCAGGGCTGAGCCCGCCCCAGAGGCCTGTCTCCCCTCCCCACTCTGTCCAGGTCTAATTTCCAGCTCAATCCAGACAAACCATCCACTAACTCTGCTCCCAAAGACTTCAGGGATTCCCCGCCCACGGGCCCTGGTGGATGAAAAGGGGGCCCTAGAAAGCATAATGCTTAACCCAGAGGAGGGTCTCATTGATGGGGACATCTGAGGCACATACAAGGTGTTATTCTGGCCCCTAGAATGGGGCCAGGCATCAGAGGAGACCCTGAGGTATCAGGGCAGGGCTGGTGCTTACTTTAGAATCAGTGTCATAGTCTCTTTCCGGTCCTTCCCCTGGAAGGGCAGGGAGCCCGTCAGCATCTCAAACTGCAAAAGACAAGGGTCTGTTAGGCTCTGGTCTCCATCTCCCATGTCCCCCACCTCCTCCCACCCAAACCACTCAGCTCCACTCCCAGGATTCTTGCTGGCCTGTGGCAGGTCCACCTGGATCAAGAATTGTGACTGTCTCTTGTTCCTTTGTCAATCAGAACACCGAAAGCAGTACTAGGGGCCTGAGGCTGAGGAGAGGCCCAATCCTGGGCCGGGGGCAGCCCAGGTGGGGCCAAGCCTGGAATCCTCCCAAGGAAGGAAACTGCAGCTGGTGGAGGTTGAGGCAGTTTGGCTGGGACACGACAGGAGGAAGTCTTAGAGACTATCAACCCCCTCACTGTTCAGGTGGGAAAACTGAGGCCTGAGGCATGGGCTGAATGCTTTTCCCCAGTCTGGCCACTCACCATCAACACCCCATAGGACCACCAGTCTGCACTGTGGGTGTGGCCCTGCCGGTTGACGACTTCGGGGGCCATGTACTCCACCGTCCCACAGAAGGAATAGGCTTTCTTCTCGTGGTCAATGGCCTCCTTGCTCAGGCCAAAGTCTGTGGCAAGGAGGGCAAGAGGACACATCTTTAGGAACCCTACCCCCCCAACCCCCACATTCCTTGCTGCCAACCCCTCACACCCAAGCCCCCTGCCCACAGGCCTGAGGGCATCACGCCCATGATACTCAGGAGGAAGCCAATACCCAGAGAAGTTAGATGACTTGCTCAAGGTTACACAGCACCAGTGCGGGGCTGGGAGTCACACCCAGGCCATCCCAAGTCTCGGGTCTGGGCTTCTGACCACTTCTGAGTGCCTGGCACAGCTTCCCAGGAAGAACGGTCCCCTAGCGCTCAGCCCAGGCCCGTCAAGAGCCGATCCTGACCTCCCCTGGGAATTGAGGGGACAGGTGCCTTCTACTCACCAGTGAGTTTGATGTGGCCCTCCTCATCCAGAAGGATGCTGTAATGGAGAGATGGGAGTTGGGGCCCCTCAGCGGTGGCCCCTTGGGTTCTGGTGACACCGTGGGGGCCGGGCCCAGCTCAGAGAAGATGATCCACCCAGAGCCATCTGATGAATGGCAGGTGGAATGGGGTGGTGGTGCCGTGCAGATATGTTCCCTGCCTTCTTTGCTAATCCTCGGAGCAACTGGATGAGGTAGGTGCTATTATGGCCCGATCTTAACAACAAGGGCACTAAAGCTCGGGGAAGTTAAGTCATAGAGCTAAAAGGTGATGGAGACAAGATTTGAATTCAGGTCTGCCTGACTCTAATGCCAGATCCCATTCCAGCCCAGCACCTGCCCCTGGCTGTCAAGTTACCATTTGAGGATATTTAGATCTTAAGGAAAGGTCGAGAGAGGACTATATCAAAGAATGACCTTTGGGGGTGGCATCTCAGACATCCACTGGATTAGCAAAAAAACAATGTAGGCAACGTACCTGCAAGGAGGTGCTGAGCCCTTTGAATGGCAGCACTGGTAATTGGATCGACCCCTAAGGGGGAGCCTGTTGCTACCACCACCCTGTTCCATCCACCCATCCATGGGGCAGCCACGCAGAGGGAGACTTTGTTGGGGACAGTCACACCCACCCCCGTCAGGAGAGACCCCCCAAGGACTGCCTCTGCCCCCCCCCACCCCGGGGATGCTGGGCCAGAGCTGGGGCTTCGCTCACTTTTCAGGCTTGAGGTCCCGGTAAATGATGCCCAGGCTGTGCAGGTGGTCCAGGCCCAAAGCCAGCTCGGCCAGGTAAAACTTCACGTCCTCCTCTGTGAACATCACCTACCAACAGGCGGGAGCAGACATCAGCTTCGATTGCGTCTTCCTTAGGAGCTATGGTACGGCAGCTTCCTGGGCCCGAGGGGCCACCTTGGGGAGGACCCTCAGACACCCCAGTGCCACACACCATTCTCTATATAAAGGGGACTGAGGGGCGCCCGGGTGGCTCAGTCAGTTAAGCGTCCGCCTTCGGCTCAGGTCACTATCTCGCGGTTCATGGTTTTGAGCCCTGCGTCGGGCTCTGTGCTAACAGCTCGGAGCCTGGAGCCTGCTTCAGATTCTGTGTCTCCCTCTCTCTGCCCCTCCCCCACCCACACTCCATCTCTCTCTCTCTCTCTCTCTCTCTCAAAAATAAACATTCTAAAATTTTTTTAAAAATTAAAAAATATATAAAAGGTTTGAGGTATGAAATTACTAACATACGAGTCGCTCATTGCGGGATTGTTTGGAAACAGCAAAAGGGTTGAGCAGAAGACTGGTATAAACCATCTTTCCTGTGTGTAAATGAGTGCTATGCAGCCATAAACTAGAACAAGAACCTTCCATGTTCTGATACGGATCCAATTCCATGATCTACTATCTTGAACAAGGCAAGGTACAGAACGGGCATACATATTAGCACTTTTTATGTGAGGAAATGGGAGTTGGAATTCAGAACAGGTATCACAATGGGTTGTATTACCAAAGAAACGTGGGGTGCTTAAACAAAAAATCATTAAAAGTGTTTACCTATGGGGGGGTAGAAAAACTGGGGTGGGAGGAAGACTTCTCAGTGACATTTTTCCTTTCACTGTTAATGTATTATCTATTCAAACATTAAACATTAAAGAAATTTTTTAAGTTTATTTCTCTTCTAGGTCCCATTTTTATATTTGGCTCAAATTCTTTTATGTCAGTTAAAATCCTTTGGGTTAGCACATGGGACATAATTTTAAAATACCTAGCTTTCTGGGTGGATTTACATTTCTTCCCATCCTCACAGCCCTGCCCAGGGCAGCCTTGGAAGAATGGAGGTGGAGAGAAGGAAGACCCCTCAGCTCCTGAAAACCGGGCAGGCATTAGACCCAGGGCCTGATTCCCCTCACCCATCCTGGGAGAAACTAAGGCTTTGCCAGCCTGCACACTCTGTCCCTGGGTGACACTGGGTGTCAGTTTCCGGGCCAGCGACTGCTAGGCAGGCCTGGGAGGTCCCAGGTCCAAGCCCCACTCGACACGTTCTTCGCAGGGTCCTGGGATGCGAAGCCCCGCTGTCCCTCTAGCTCCATCCCAGGGCCCCGTGGCAGTGGGGTGTCAGCTCACCTCTTTAGAGAGCCGTGTGAAGAGGTCCCCACCACGCAGGAAGTCCAGAATAAGATAGAGCTTTCCCTCAGTCTGGAAGGCTGGGAGAGGGGAAAAGGCAATGGTGGAGCCAGCTGGGCCCTGGGCCCTGCCCCTTTACCCTATGCTCCCTTGGCCTGCCAGGAGTGGCGGTAGGGAAGGCAGTAGCCCCCAGGCAAGGGCAAAGGTGGTGGGCAGGGTGCGAACTCAAGTAGGCCGGGGACTCCAGGGGACTGTGGTCTCACCATAGTGTAGCTTCACCACAAATGGGTGGTTCACATCAGCTAGGATGTCTCTCTCCATCTTGGTCCGAACACGGTCACGCACTGGCCAGAAGAGAGAGACAGTCACTAAGAGTCTAGCCCCTCCCCCCTGAACACTCAGGGCCACGCCCTGGCTAAGAAGGGTTCTCTTTTCCACGAGTTCCTCACATCTCACAGCAGCGCCCAGGGCTGCCCTTGGCGCCCTGCCCATCCCTCTCACCCCATCTCCACCACACGCCATGAAAGGCCATTCAATCCAGCCGATCTGAGCAACCTATTCTGTCCTGTGTGCCCTTAGCCTTTGCCCCTGAAGCTCCCTCCTGGGATGCCTTTCCCAGACCCCTCCTCACCTGGCACAAAAATCCCTAATTCCAGTCTGGGGGTATGGAGAGAACAGTCACTGGGAGTTAGTTAGGCAGAGTCCTTGGGCCTAAAATTCAGACTCATGTGTCTGAGCAGGCACCCCCACATACTCTTTTTTTTTTTTTTTTTTTTAAGAATGAAAGTCCCTAGGCATTCTGATTACCAGCAGGTTCTTCTTTGACTCAGCTTAGGCCTCATCTCCTCCAGGAAGTCTTCCTTGAACTGCCAAGCTAAATTAGGGCCCTCTCTCCTACAGGGCTTGTGCTTGCTCCTTCAGAGCACTCTTTACCCTTTATTTTAATTTTTTCATTTCCGTCACCAGGTAGGGCATGGACCGTGTTGGGGTTAACTATTCCTGCCACTGTTTGCCAAATACACCTTACATTTTTACACGTTTGCTCAGGCCAACAGCTCCTCCTTCCTGGGGAACGCTTCCTCTACTGTTTTCAATCTGGAGAACTCCTGATCCTTCAAGGCACAGCTTAAATGGCTACTCCTTATGTGAGTCTACTCGCTGTGAGGCTGCAACTCACTCCCCACTTCTGGATCACAGCACCAACTTCGCCACATTACAGGGTCGACTTGGCCACTCCCACCCCAGCCTGGGAGACTTCACAGCAGTGACCAAGTCCTTCATCCTTCTCCCTCATGGCTCCCATCACCCCTCCTGGGGAATGCCTTCTACCACTACCAGCCTGGCCTTTGGGCACCAAAGCTACGGCACCCCACAGACAGCCCTTTACGGGCCACATGACCCCTAAAGTCCCTAAGACCAACACTTCTGATCCTCCCTACCTCCCCTCAGCCAGGGCCTACTCCACCCGGTCAGTGGCTATACTGGTTCCCAGGCCAATCAAAGGGTCACTGCCCAGCCCAGAGTCCACTTCCAACCACAGTGATCCCCTTTGTGAGCCGTGGAATTCTAGACCTGGCCTTGGGCTCCCTTCTGAACCTCCCTGCTGTCCATCTCTGGGGCCCTGCCTCAACTCAGTCTCTTCTGTCTGCCCGAGCTGCCTGCCAGGACTTCCTGCCTCTCTCCTAAGACTCTTCAAGCATCATGAAGCAACTCTGCCCAAGTACAAGTAACCTGAGTATCAGCTGTGTGAAGGCCCCTGCCTCCTTCCAGACATTCACCTTCAGTTATGGCAATTGGTGTGGCTGGCTTGCGGGGAGAGGGGAGGGGAAGGATGAGGTTATTTCCCAGAAGTCTTTTCTTCAAAATGGACCCATCTTTGCCATGAAGTGGGAGAGGGAGTGAGGGGCGGCTGAGGACAGGCGTGTTTCTCTACCTTCAGCTCAGGTACTCCTAGAGGTAGAGCTACCTCCTCCATCAGACCCAACACCCTTGAGAGCTGGGCCGCCTCCCTCAATCCTGTGCCTAGCTTGGGCTCTGCCTGGGGAGGTGATCTCCACTCACCTTTCAGCGTTGCCTTCTTTAGTACCTTCATGGCATACAGGTGCCCACTGTCAGGTCGGGTGATCTTCCGCACAAGGAAGACCTGGGAAAGCAGTGGTGGAAAAAGCAGAGGAGAAGCTGGGGAGGGGGCTGAGTCCATCAGCTCCCATCCTCCAGGTCACAGGCTGAGCTCTGACTTCCCTAAGCCCCGAGTTGATCTTTTGCCCTCCCTGGGTACCAAGGTGACCTCCTGTCCTCCCCTCAGACCCACCAACCCTTGCCCTCAGATCCTGAACCCCACCGTGACCCCTCACCCCCACCCCTGACATGACCAGTGTTGCCCTCCCCATTGTGGGCTCAGGACTCACTTTGCCAAAGGATCCCTGGCCCAGAACCTTGAGCAGCTCAAAGTGGGATGGGTCAGCCTTCTCAGAGCCAGCCTTGACGTGGTGCGTGATGGAGATCTCCTTGAGGATGCCTTCATCCTGATGGAGGGATACGGCTGGTGGGCATGGTGGGTTTCATCTGGGCCAGCCGGGGGAATGGTCCCCAGTCAAGCCCACTCCCACCAAAGCTCAGCAGACAGGGCCCTGCCAGGCAGCTGTGCAGAAGGTACCAGCCCCCTGGTTCAACCACCCCAAAAGGGCCTCCAGGGCCAGGGAGGGGCAAACTACCAAAGTGCTGAGTCAGGTGAGGGCAGTGCTCCTCTTGCTCCTGCCGTGCTGGCCTGGAGAGGCCCAAGGGGATGCCCGGGCACAGGCAGGTTGAGCCAACCTCAGCCTCTGGCGGAGGCCCAAAGCTCTGCGTAGGCCTTCCCTGCGGGGCTCTCCTCCCCTGCTGCAAAGGTTTTGGTTCTGCCACAATAGGAAGTAGAGTTTGTGCTCAGACTGGGGAGGAAGAGCTGGGCTTTTGTTCCTGGTCAGAATGAATGACAGGCTCCTTCTGGCCAGAAGGACAGGGCTGAGATGCTCAGGGACCCAAAAGTCACCAGAGACTCCCCCAGCCAACCCAAGTGCCAGTCTGGGGTGGAAAGGAGCAAAGGCCAGAGACTCCATGATCCACCCATAGGAACTTCCTTCATAGAAGTCTACTGAAAACCCCTTGCCAGGTCTTAGTCGGTCTAGGACCCTTCTGGCCTCCCTCCAATCTGCTGGTATTGCCCTAGAGGCCTGAAGTGGCTCCTCACTTCCCTAGGAAGCAAACCTGGGCAAGGTCCAGTCATCCAGCAGGGCCAGGCCTGGACTTGGAGAGTTCACAGCCAACTGAGGCCAAACTCGCTTCTCAGGCACCTGCTCCAAGGGCCATCGGCAGGCCAGGACCAGACATCTGGGCACACTCACCGAGTCCCGCCTGGGGCCAGAGCCAGGGCCAGGGGCAGGCAGAGAGGTCTGGCTGATCCTGGGCCGCTGCTTCCTGGGCAGCCAGGGGAGCAGGGCCCAGAGCCGCAAGCGGGGCGGCTTGGGATCCTGCTCCATCCGCCCGGCAGGGCCGAGGCACCATGGCAGGCGCAGGCAGCGTCAGGGGGCTGCCTCGGAGGTGGCCAGGCCCAAGGCGGATGTGCAGGGTGAGGGCGGGGGCTGGGCCCTGCTCAGGGCCGCCAATCACTCAGGGCCTGTGGTTTCCCAGCTCCAGGCCTACAATCTCACCACGTTCCCTTCCTCTCTTTTCCCCCCTCCGCACTGCCTGAGGGCCGCCCTTGGGCTCTCCCCCCTCAATCTGCCCTGTGGGTCTGCAAAGGGAAAGCCCCAGGCCAACCCAGCTGCTGAGCGGTACCCAACAGGCAAAGACAGGCATCTAACATGGAGAGGCAGATAAAGAGGGATACCCAGCAGGCAGAAGCAGGCATCAACAGGTAAGGGCAGAGGAAGGTGGGCATCTAACAGGCAGAGGTAGGAGGGCACACATGCCCACAGAGCAGGGATGGATAGGGACACGAGCCTAGGAAGGGGAGGTAGGAAGGATCCTACCCAACAAGCAGAGGCAGGAGGGAACTCCTATTTAACAAGCAGAGGTGCATGGGGACACATATCCAACAGGCAGAGACAGAAGGGGATACAAACTCAACAGGCAGAGACAGATGGGGACCCAACAGGCAGAGGCAGATGGGGGCTTGCATCCAACAGGTGGAGACAGATGGGGCACATACTCAACAGGCAGAGACAGAAGGGGACACAACCCAACAGGCACCCAGCGCGTGAGATGAACCCAACAGGTGAAGACAGGCACTCATCGCGTGGAGACACAGACAGGAACCCAACAACAGAAGCAGGTGGGTGGCAGAAACAGACCACCAGTCAGTAAGGCCCAAGCAGACTGACAGATGCCCAGGCCATACACGCAGGCAGGAAAGCCACACAGAAAGTCAGACCCCGGACTCAATGGCAGAGCTCTGGGTTCTTGCTAGACTGCCAGGGGACAGGGAGGGGGCTGCAGAGACACCGCCTGCGAACACCCAGGGCTTGGGAGGACAGTCCAGCAGTTGTGGCAGACACACCTCTGAGGTTTCTTCCTGCGCCAGAGCCCAGGACTAAGGTACCGGACCGAGAGGAGCATCTCCTGAATGCAATCCGATGACTATGCCTGATCCAAATTTCCCTAAAGTTGTTATCTCCATTTCAGAAACAGGAAACCAAGGCCCAGAGGATAGTGACTCACCCAGGCTGAAAGTGAACGAGTGGCAGAGCTGGCTTAGACTCAAATCCTTCCTCTAGTTACTGCCTGGCCTGGGGTCAGCAGGCCTCGAGTGCCAGGAAAGGGTGGGCAGGTAAGTCAGTCAGAGCCCTGCCCTGCCCATCCAAGCCCACCCCCTCCCTCAGTACTGGGGTCGGTCCAGAGACTTCCGATTCTAGGTCTAGACCCTGACAGGCACAGCCCCATCTTCAGGGGGGAATCCTGAACAGCCACAAAAGCTGCAGCTATAAGAAGGTGCGGGCTCATCAGGCCCCCTGAGTAGAACCCTGGGTGGGACCGGCAGAAAGCCTGGCTCAGAGGGGGGCTGAGGTGAGCCAAGGCCACACAGCAACCCTTCCCTGCCCCGCCCTGAGGTTTGAGCCTCCACTTGCTTGCCTATCTGCCTCTGAGAACACTCCCTTGGGACCCAAGCAGTCACCCGGAAACCCCAGGGGACCGAGCCACTCCCAAACCCATCCCTTGCCCAGGGTCATGGTGACAGACACTGCTGGAGGCAGGCCAACCCTCTGCTCACCTTTCTGGGACAGGGGAGTGAGTCTCTCTCAACCCTGGGGAACTCTGCCGGGGTCTGCATGGTGGGGCTCAAGCCGGTGGCCAAAGGGCCCCGTTACTCCTCTACTTCTGCTTTTTCAGCCTTCCCGGCCCAGAAGGCAGGGTCCCTGACCCCCTCCTTCTCACTTCCCTCTCTGCAGGGAGGAGGGACAGAAGATGGGTCAGGCTCCCCTGCTGAGGAGGGGACATTGTAGACCCCAAGCCCATGACTCTTGGGGGGGAGGGGGAAGGCAGGGATACATCCTTCCTGGTCTCCTCTGATCCTAAGGAGGGGAGACTAGAACACAGACAAAAGTCACAAAGCAATGAGGCAGTGACACACGGGGCATCCCAGCACCTGCAAACATCCCCTTGAGAGAATGTGGGGCAGAAGTCAGCAAGGCCACGGTCTCTGAGTGCCCCAGCCCAGAGTGCAGGAGTTTCTTCCCCCCATTGTGACCTTCCTATGGCTGGACCCACCCAAAATGGCAGCCCTCAGCGCAGGCAGCACCGCACCCAGCCCTGCCCTGTAGAAGCCCGTCAGCCCAGGCCCCTGGGATGGGCAAGGAGGGGGTGGGGGATGGGGATGGGGGGGCAGAAGGGCCAAGCAAGGACCTCACAGAAGTCTGAGAGAAGGAGCATGTAGCGGTGGGGCAGGGGTGGAGCAGGCCCAGCCCCCTTCCACGTGGCCTGGCCGCCCCAGTCTCACCAGTACACCCACAGGAACTGGCACGCCCACAAATACAAACAGGCCGATGATCGGAAACCATTTCCACAGACATGTGGAAACACAGGCTCCCACATACACATGGACTTCCCCTTCCAGTCCTCAAAGGGCCTTCAACAACAGTCAGTCCGATGATGGCCTGCCGCGGGTTGTGAAAAGGTCCCTCCTTAGCTCACTGCGCCCAGCTTCTGCAGGCAGGGGTTTGGAGGCTGGGACGGACCTGGGAGCCCCAAAGCGTGGTGGGTCAGAGCCAGCTGGGGCCCCCACCAACCCTCAAATCCCTCAGAAGCAAAGGAAGACTCTGTGGCCAGCAGGGTACAGGAAGGGGCAACAGGAAGGAAATGGTCTCCGAGCTGCCTTCGCTGAAGGGTTATGTGCCGGGGCTGTGAGGCCTCTGGTGGCAGGATTGGGGGAGGACAGGCACCAGACCACATCCCTTGGTCCCTGCCCCATTCCCCCCCTATAGATACTTCCTCTTATCTACTTCCTCCCACAAGGCAGCTGGGAGAGAAGCCCAGAGCCCCCTAGCCTGATCCCCGGTCCCTAGGGTCCCCACCCCGGGCCTCCCTCCACCAGCTGGAGCCCAGCTGCTAATCCTGGCTATAACGGACACCCACAGCCCCTTCCCCAGCTGGCAGTATATGCAGGGCCTCCCAGGCCTGCCCCCTCGGGGGGATAGATAGCTCCTACTACGTCTCCCTAGCATACCTCCAGGGAGGTGAGGAGGGGACCACAGTTCCCAGGCGGCCTTGCTGCACCAGGCCAGGCCTAGCGTGAGTGACAGCGAGAACTGTGCTCCTTACAAACGGAGCAAATACTATACCAGGGCCATCCTTTCCTTCCGCTTCTACTGGTATGGGTTCTGCCAGGCCCTGTGGCTTAGCTCTGAGGGAGATATTGTCACCCCATTTCAGACATGTGAAAACTGGACTCATAAAGTGACTTGCCCCCAAGCCACATGGCTAGAAAGGGGGACAGCTAAGAGCAAGATCAAAGACTGTTTGCTTCTGAAGCCTACACTGAAGTGTTTCATGATCACCCTCCCTATGAGCCTATTTCCCCTTTGAACATTGCTCACAGATACTGGGCTCCTGCTCGGTCCCCAAGCCAGGAACCCAACACTAGGAGGGGCACATATGAAGACAGACTCAAGCTTTGTTCTCAGGCAGCTCCTGAAAATACAAAACAAAAACACAAGTCTCTGGCTGCAATGGTGCCCAGAGGCAGTAACTATCTGCCTAGGGTGAGGTCCCAAAATACCTTCCAGAGAGGGCGGTCCAGCTAAACCCTGAGAATGAACAGGAGTTGGCCAGGCAGAAAAGAGGGAGGAAAAAAAGACACTCCATGTAGAGAGAGACCAGCGTGGAGAGGCTGAGGCCAGGCATACAGGGTAGGAAGTTAAGAACTGTCCGCTCATTAGCTGAGTGCCTCCAGGCAAATTTCCTTCCCTGTCTGAGCCTCAGTTTCCCCCTCTGTAAAACAGAGGTTACAACTCCACATTCAATCCTCAGAGGGTTGCTGCTACAAGTAAAATGGGCCGCAGAGACAAAGGGATGCTGTAAACAGGACTTCTCCCTTGATAAGATGGCCAGCCTTACTGCTGCAGAGTCCCCTTGGACAGTCTGAAGGGACACAGCCCAGCCACATGGTTCCAGGACCTGGGAGGGTGGGCTAGCCTACCCTGACCCGTCCAAGGGAAATCCACCCCCCCCAACACCTGAGGCTTCCAAGGCTCCCCGAAGTCCACAGTCACATCCTGCTTGTGCTCCGGCCAGAGTAGCATCAGGGATCCGGGATGGATCAGGGTTTCATAAACAGGAAGAGAGGAGGGGAGGGGGGAAATGCTTAGCTCTCAAAATAGACCTGCAGGCGCTTCAAAGGGGTCCAGCTCCGGAGATAGCCGGGGGAGGGGGCCTGGGATGCCTGGTCCACTGTCATGGAGGGAGGGAGGGTGAGGGGAGCCCCAGTGTGCCAGAGGACACCAGGTGTGCAGGGGTGCAGAAGGGATCCGGGGGCTCTTGCCCTAGACTGCTGTCGGTACTGTGGCTGCTAAAACCCCAATTCCCCCTTTCTGCCTACAATGAACAAAATAAACAAGCATTACCCCACACTTTGGGGACACCTGGCTAGTTCAGTTGGTGCAGTGGGTAACTCTTGATCTCAGGGCTGTGAGTGAGAGCCCCACACTGGGTGTAGAGATTACTTAAAAATAAAATCTTTAAAGAAAAGAGAAAAACCACACCAAACTTTGTGGGATTGTTTAATTTATACATAGCACATTCCCTCCTCCCTGAGGGAGGGGAACCCTATTCTTCTTTACAGGAAAAGCATCTGAACCTCGGAAGGGCAAAACACTCGCCCAAGTTCTACGGCAAACAAGAAAGAGGGGCAGCATTCTGAACTCAGAACTCCTGACTCCCAAGTGCCCCTGTCCACCTCTTCTGCCCCTGGAAGGCCCAATCCTCTCTGGCGCTACCGAATCCTGCTTTTCGAGGCCTAGCCAAGTTCCAGTTCTGCAGGGAAGGCGGCCTGGTGCCCTAGAGCCCACTGCAGCTCTTCCTCCTCTGCCACACATGGCAGTGACCGTCCATGGGGTCCATGCTCAGCCCTGAGTGCAGATGCCCCTAGCGGGGCTCCCCAGGACATGCTCATCTTACCATGTCACCCAGAGAAATGTGGATACCTGGAAAGTGCTATATCTGTCTGCCCAAAATGGAGCCTGGCACAGAATGGAGATTCTGTGTGCCTACAGTCATGTTCTTCCCACCACAGCACCCACCGCACAGATCTCCTGTCTCCACCCCCTCCCCCGGGGGGTGTTGACCTCATTTTAGGGTCCCCCAGTGCCGCAAGGTGCCCCAAAAGTCTGATGAGGCAAAAGATAAACTGGCCTGCTGCCAGCTCATTCCACTGCACTAAGTGACGAGGTCCTGACCACGGGCCGAGCGCCCCCTGGTGTATTGAGCCCAGAAGTGGGCAACGGGGATACTGTGAGGTTCTTAGGGGCAACAGAAAAGACAGATGAAGCAGGTGCCTGGAAATGGTGGAACCTTGGGTCACAGGGATCCAATACTCCCCCTCTTCAGCACGCAGGGTTCTCTGGCTGGCAGAAGTGTGAGCTCTGTAATCAAGCAAGACCTGACTCCACTGCTCACCAACTATGTAACCCTGGGCCTCAATTTTCTCATCTGTAAAATGGGGACAGTAACAACCTCTACATCAGAAGTGTGAAAACTAAATGCAAAGCTCCTGGTATGGGTTAAGTTCTTTCTCTCCCTTAACGTGGCATTCAAGGCTCTCCTTCCACCGCCAGCCTTGTCCCTCTTCCCTCCCGAGCATCTTTTGCTGGAGAGCAACGGTCATAGGCTTGAGATCAAATGCAGGTTACCTGGCAAGGTTAGCTCCCGCCCTCTCCCATCAAGTCCCTCTAGCTCCTGAGGTGAGAAGCTATACTGACCACCTGCTCCCCCAAAGCTCTGCAGCTCCTCTGCAGCCCCCAGAACTTAAGCCCCAAGATCTGAACATCATGGTTCTTCTTGGAACCCCTTCATTTTGTTACTAAGCAACTAGGGAGGGCTACCTTGTGGGAGGAGAGTCTCCAGATGTGGGGCCGAGGCAAACCAAGGGACCCAGCCCCTACCACTTGGTCTGGCTTCTGGTGGCCACAGTAACCATCAGAAGTGGGTAGGAGCCTCCTGATCTTACCTTGCCCTGTCCCAGGAAGCTCAGCTCCCTTATCTTAGGAGGCTGAGATAAGGCAAACATCAGGACCAGCCCCGGGTCTATTTCAAAGGTCAAGCTTATGGCAGGTGAAGTGCTCAGGCCAACCCAGATGTAATGGGTGTGTCCACGGGAAGGAACTGAAGCTGGGCAATACACCGGGGTGCTCACACTGCTGGTGCTGAAATCAGTGTGCCAGGAGGTTACTACCTCATCTGTCCTGCCCATCACTCCTATGAGGCAGGTACCATTATCCCCAATTGACAGATGAGGAAACGGAGACTCAGAAGGGAGAAGACCTCTAGCCAAATAGTGAGGGTGGAGCCAGGACTTGACCGCAGGTCTGCTCTACTACCAGGACCCATGCTCTCTCCTGCCCAAGCAACGTCCAAAGCACCCCCACCCTCCAGCCAGTGGCTCTGGAACCTCACAGCTTCTGAAAACTGGGCACAGAGATGAGAAAGCCCAGGCCCAGAAAGAACAAAGGACCCACCCAAGGTCATACAACCGTCACCCAGCCCCTGGTGCTTTTGTCAACACAGGAAACCAATAACAGAGGCTAAAGGGCTAAAGGGAGGCGCCCAGGGGAAGCAAAGATAGGGGTGAGGGAACCAGCCTAGGGCTGGGACATGGGAACCCAGAGAAATGGCTGGTGGACCACATCCCAGGCGCTGGGCCCTGGGTAGACATGGGAGGCCACCAAGTTCCCTCCCTTCATGGACCACCATCAGATGATCCCATGCCTTCATGAAAGCCCAGCTGATCTCAGTCTGTCCCCATCACCCCTTCAGCCCTTTCCTCACTTCCGTGAGCGGATAAACCAAGGAAGTGGCCTGGGTAACGAGAAGCCAGAGTTCTACCCGGGGGTCTGCTCCTGACCCTGTCTGGGCCGCAGTCCCCTCACCTAAGAAATAGCAAGGTTGAGGGGCGTCTGGCTGGCTCAGTCAGTAGAGCATGTGACTCTTGAACTTGAAATTGTTAAGTTCAAGCCCCACGTTGGGTGTGAGATGACTTAAAAAAATAAAATCTTAAAAAAAAAAAAGAAAAGAAAGAGAGAAATAGGAAGGTTGGAACATGTGATCTCTTTGAGCAAGGTCACCTCGAGGATTCTACAGGACCAGATACGAAGGCCGAGCTGGGCAGGCCTCCCTCCTCCACAGCCCTGCAAATGGTCCTTGCTCAGGGTGCTTCCCTTGGGCCTCACCTTGGACGGCTGCAGTCCAGCTTCTTCCCCTGAGGCCTGTCCGTTCTGGAAAAGGAAAGGAAGATGGGGGAACATTACCAGGACTTCCCAGTGTGGGACAGAGCGAAAATAGACCCTATCAGAACCCGCGCCCGTGGTTGCCCCCAAGAGCTAGGAAGGCCATGTAGACAGGGGCCCTCTACCTCCACTTTCACTGTAGGGGCACAGGTACCGAGCCTGGCGACAGCCCCTCGCCAGCATTTCCCAAGCCTCCCTCCCTCATGCTCTCTGCCTAGAAAACCCCTCACCTTTGAAGACTGAGCTTAAATGTTCCCCCCTCCCAGTGAGAAGGAAAGGACATGTGTGGCTCCCAGCTCTGCTGGAGACAAACTGTGTGATTCTGTGTCCACTAATCAACTACAAGAGGCCTCAGTCTCCTGACTTGTAACATGGGGATGGTCATACACCCCCCTCCCAGAACTGCAGCAGGGATGTAATGGAACCATGGCTGTGAAAGTGTCTAGCCTGGAAATGGTGGCTGCTCTGTCCTCGCCCCACTCTGGGACCCCTCCCCTGCCTTTGCCAGCCAGAATCGCTGCTGCCCCACTGTGTCCCTGCATTCTTCACGGTACCACGTGTCACGCTGCAGGGACTATTTTACATATAGCCTTCTTGCCCTTTCTAATAAACGGGGAGTCCTGGAAGACAGAGATTAGAACTTGGTGCTAACAGCTGCTCTCTTCTGAGCCCCTGCCACATGCCAGGCACCAGGCATGGAGCCTGGCACCTGTGGCATCCTTAAATCCTCATGACCTGGGAGGTAGGCCCTGGATCCATTTGGCAGAAGAAGAAACTGAGGTTCAGAGGGGCATGGTGATGGCACCTAAGGTCACACAAATGGTAAGGGGGGATTCATAATCTGGTCTCTGACACCCAGGAGGTGCTAAAAAAAAAAAAGGGTCTGCTGAAAAGGAGCCCACACCCCATCGGGGGAACTTCCTGTAAAGAGGTAGGCACTGGGCCCCTTTCGAGGTTGTCCTGATTTTTCCATCCCCTAGACTTCGCCCTCGGGGGTATACCAAACCCAGCCCATCCCTTTCCTGTGTGATATGAGGTGAGTAACCAGGCCTTGGGAAGCAGAAAGGAGCTGTCCCCACCCCTCTTGGCAAGCAAAAGTGTGGTGAGGCAGAGAGAGTCTCCTACCGGTTAGCAAGACCCAGCCTAGGGCAGGTCAGGACTTTGGAGCCAGGGGCTGGGTCCACAGGGCAGCTGTGGCTTTGCTTGGCAGAAGCGGGCACAGCTGTGCTCTGCCCATTACATAATCCCCCTGCTCCTGGAGCAGCTCCTCCCTGCTGCTCCCAGGACATCCTGCCCCCTGAGCCCCTTAATGCCCCCAGTCCTCCCTCGGCCCCTCCAGACACACATACACATACGTGCTGTCTTCTATCAGCAACCTGGGGAGACGGCTAGGTTGATCCAGGCCAGGGAGGAGGGGGTGGGGTATGTGGTACATTTATATATTGAGTTCCATTTCACCCAGCATCCTAGCCTCTTGACGTAATTCCACAATTGTGGAATTGTGGAATCCAGAGATGGTCACAACAGCTTACGTGCATACCAGCCCCCTGCTTCCCCATACCAAACCCCATCCTTCCCAAAACCCAACTGACCCTTGCCCTCGAGCAATCAATTCTCTCGGTCAGTCACTCCTTATTGAGAACCTTCTATGTACTCCCCGCTGCCTACAGAATAAAGTCCCAGCTCCTTGGCATGACATCCGAGGCCATCATCCCAACTGCCCAACACAGGTGATTAAGTATGTGGGTTCTAGAACCTGATCTTCTGGGTTCGAACTCTGGCTTCTACCGCTGCATTGCCCTGAGGTTATTTCACTTCTCAGGGCTTCAGTTTCCTCATCTGTGAAATGGGGATAAAAGTAATGTATCTCACTGGTGGGTGGCTACAAGAAGCAAACAAAATAATGCCTGTACATATCTACACCGAGCACATAACTGATCCAGAAACAATAGCCATTATTATTACTGGGCCTTCTTCTTGAGCTTTACTGAATGACCTGGTCCCTTGAGAAGACCAGCTTGTTTCATATCCCCAAGCATCTGCGTGTGGCTCCAAATACCAAGAAAACCCTTCCTGCTGTGTCCTGATGGCCAACTCCTGGCCTTCTTTCGGGACTCACTTCAAATGTCATCTTTTCTGTTCACAAAGCCTCAAGTCCTTTCCTCCCTCCCCTGGGCCCCACAGCAGGGAGACGCATGGCTTGTCCATCATCACCTCCCTAGCACCCAGCTCAGGGTCCAGTCTGTCAAATGAAAGCTCAGCTCTGGGGCGCCTGCGCGGCTCAGTCGGTTGAGCGTCTGACTTTGGTTCAGGTCATGATCTCACAGTTCGTGGGTTTGAGCCCTGCGTCGAGCTCTGTGCTGACAGCTCAGAGCCTGGAGCCTGCTTCCGATTCTGTGTGTCCCTCTCTCTTGGCCGCTCCCCTGCTCATGATCTGTCTCTCTCTGTCTCTCAAAAATAAATAAATGTTAAAAAATTAAAAAAAAAAACTCAGCTCAGTAAAGAGTTATTACTCCTATCTTTCAGATGAGGCTCAGAGAGTTAAGGGACTTACCTGAAGTCCCTCAGCTAGCACGTGACAGACATGGGGCCATAACCCAAAGTCACATGGCTGCGAGCCTAAATCCCCAATGAGGGAAGAGAGGAAGCTATGGATGTACCCAGAAGTGTGGGCTTACTGAGCAGTATTCCAGGGACCCCACAGGCCCTGTTTGGCTGCCTCCAGTCCCAGGGTCTTTGGCGTGGGTGCCATCCTCATGGAACCCCATGCCTGGAACAGCAGATGTGAAAGTCCTCTAGAAGGAGATGGGCAGCCTGGGAGAAAGGACTGGGAGTGCAAAGAGACCATAGGTGAGTATCTCCCTCAGAGCCAGGGTCCTGAGAAGACAGGGTCCAAGTGCCTCTGGCGTTACAACGCGCCGACGGTGGAGAGAACACAGCTCTGCGGTGACGAAGACATACTGCTAATCCCAGCCCTGCCAGCCACACACTCTGACCTTGGCCTTGTCATATCACTTCTCTGACCCTCAGTTTTCTCATCTGTATCATGAGACTAGTAGGTCTGCCTTGTTCATAGCCGCACTGCCCCTTAGCATAGGGCTTGTCACATGTCAGTACTCAGTAAATATTTGCTGAATGAATGAATAAATGAATACATCATCCTGACCTTGCAGAATACTAATGAAAGACCTTGTCTAAAAAGTCTGGTACAGGAAGGGCCCTCTGGCCTCTCCCACTCGCCCTGGTCCTCCTCAGAAAGCACCGCTCACAGGAGTGCTCTAAGGTCCCCAGACCACTGCGCCCCCTCCCCAGAGGTCAGAGATGGATTCCAAAAGACATCCTTCTTTCCCTACCCAAGCAGCTCTGAGAAGAGGGGCCCAGGGTGGCATCTGGAGAAGCTGGGCAGCAGATGGACAAAGACAGCACGTGCCCCACAGGCAGGAAGCAACCCCAGGAGCTGGGTTCAGAGCCCAGCACTGGCAGCCCGGCACGCTGCTGGAGGCTGGGGGCCAGGTGCCAGGGCTGGCTGGCACCACCAGCCCTCCGAAAAGGCTGGACAGAGGCCCTGAGGGACATGGGGAGTTTGCCAACATCCGGAGCCTCTCCTGGAGTACCTTCCACCTGGGCCAGTTTGATCCCAACCCTTCCACATCCTTACCACCCCCCACCCCCCTAAAAAAAACTTGGTGGAAGACAGTGAGAGATCTGGGTTCCCAACCTGTCTCTGCATTAATTCACAGGCCATCTCTTCTCCGAGTTCCGCTGTTCCATATGAAAATAGGGGTTATAATCCCTCCCCCCTTCTTTACAGAGGCTCTTCACCTAACATGGGGCTTGAACTCACAACCCTAAGATCAAGAGTCGCATGCTCTACTGACTGAGCCAGCCAGGCCTGGCCACAATCTCTAGTTTGAGAAATTGTTTCAAGAGTTATTTTATTTTAATAAGGTGACATAAGTGAAGCAGGGTAGGTGGCACACACTGAAGCCCTGTGCACGGCAGGGTTGGGCTGAAGGACAAGGTTACTGCTTTCAGCAGGGCCAGAAAAGGCCCAGGCAGAATCCTCACCCACACTTCCACCTGGGCCAGGCCCTGCCTTCCAGCAGCCCATTTTCGGCAGCGTCATGGGGAAGACAGGGCAGTCCAGATCCCAGGCCTCTGCCAAATGCCCCCACCAGCCCCTTGCCTGCCTGATTCCCGGCCAGGAGCGGGTGGCAGGGTCTGTACCTGTAGGTCAGGCTACTGTATCGCTTACATATCACCTGGCTAAGAACAGCGAGGCCCTGTTCTCCAGTGAGAACAGCCCAACCGGCGCCCTGGCTGCCCCATGGCTCCTATTACCCAAACAATAACACCCAGTCGCCTGGCACTTCCATGGAGTGGGGGAGGAGGAAACAAGGCAGCAGCACCCAGGGCTCTGCACCCCTCAGGCCCAGGAAGCATGAAGCTAGAACCCAGCCCCGGCCACTGGAGGAACAGAGGTGCACAGAAGCTAAGGATCAACTGAGGGTCACACAGTCTTCCCAAGGTGAAGCTCTGAAAAATCATGGCAGCCCCCCTGCCCCCAATCCTAGGAAATAAACCAGTCTTCTCCCCTCACATAGCTCAGGTGCAGTAGTACTCAAAACTGAGTTGAGTTTCCTGTTTAAACCTGGTCCCCTGGTTAAGCTGTCCCCTGCCCCAGGATTCCCCAAAGGGAAGCAGGAAGTAGTGCCCTGCGCTGGGAATCAAGCTCCTGGGTGTCTACCTTCCTCCGAGTATAACCCAAGGTAAGTCCTTGGGTTAAGTCCTTCCCGGCCTATCTTCCTCTAGGGAGGCCTAAGTTGCAGGGGCATGCCAGGGCAAAGGAATCCACCTTGGAGCGCCCCCCTAACCAGGCCCTTATGCCCCAGGCCTGCGGGGAGAGGGGGGGTATTGCAGAGGGCAGCGTTCCTCACCTCAGAGGGTGAGTCAGCGAGAGAACCTCCGAGAGTCGTGCAGGGCCTGTAAAAACCCCATGGCAGGGATCCCAGAGCAATTTACTCCAAATTGCACCTTCAGGTTGGTTACCTAATCCTGCCGCGCCCACCCTCCAATAGCCAGTGTCAGCCATGACCATCCCTTTAAAGAGGTAGCACACCTGGGGTGCTGAGGACCTGGGGTCCTTACACTGATCACAACCTGTGGCCCTGAGAGGCAGGTGGTTGCCCCAGGTAAGAAGAGAAGGCAGAGGAATGGAGCTAGGCAGGGGCTAGGGACCAAAGGCAGGAGAAAATAACCTTGGCTCCTGGGCTTACGGAGGTCTTCACATCCTCCCAGTATACCCCCCACATCCCCTCTGGAAAAGGAGTGTCACCTGCCTCCTTCCCAGCATGAGGCTGAGGGGAGAGGCTGAGGGGAAAGGTTTCTCTATCTGCTGGTTCAGGGTCTTGACCTTGACCCTGGGGGTTAATGGGCACAGGAAGCACTGGCCTTCTGCATCCTAGGGCCTGGCACCACAGAATCCTCAGAAGAGGGCAGGAACTGCTTCTAGAAGAGGCTAGGTGACAGGCCAAACGCCCCATGGGCCTAGCCCTTCCTAAGGGAGGGCTCACAGGAATGGAGGCAGGCATCAAGGTCCTCCCTGTCTCCAGGAATAATCTTCACAAGGTCTAAGGGCTTTCCCCCACTCTCTTCAAGCCTGGGGTAGGGGATACAGGTGTCCTCTGACCCTAGCCGTGGGGCAAAGAAAACCAAGTTTCAGCCCTAGCCGGGTGGTGTCACCCCACATTCCACAACTGCCAAGTATCAAGAGAGGTAATCCTGCTAGGGTCAGCAGCGGAGACACGGGGAGCTTTTGGGGTAGAGCGCTGGGAGACGTCAAGGAGAAGTGGGGTTCCCATGACCCTCTTCTCTTGTAGACTCCCAGACATCTGGCACCTCAACACTGCCCATCTGCTCTGATAGAGGAACCTCCGACAGCTCCCGGTACAGGTCCTAGGTGTGTGGAGTGAGGGGGGCAGATCTCACGGCCCCTCGGGATTCCCCTCTCCGGGCTAAGGGGGTCCTGGGCGCTTGGAGGAACAGTCTCTCTCTCTCTCTCTCTCTCTCTCTTTCTCGCGCGCGCGCGCGCGCACACACACACACACACACACACACACACACACACACGGGACGGGGGGGTGGAGTCGAAGAGGAGGCAAGTGATCGGAGTGCACTCGCGCCCTCGCGGGCGCCGGCCAGGCTGCAGCGGCACCGCAAGCCGCCCCGCCCCTGTGGGGACCCAGGCTCGCCGGCCGCCTGCCGGCGCCCATCCTCCGCCCCGCTCACTCACCTCCGGGTCCAGCGGCACCAGCTCCATGAGCGGCCAGGGCTCCTTGAGCTGGGCGAGCGGCATCGCGCCGCCGCCGGGCCGCCCGCGCTCCTCCCGCGGCCCGGGCCGCACCGCCTCCCGGGTCTTGGGGTCCCCGGCTCTGCGCCCCGCGCCCCCCCGCACAAGACCCTCACGCTCGGGCAGGGCCGTCCGCCGCCGCTGCCGCCGCGGCACTCGCACTTCGGCTCCCTCCGTCACCCGGCACCACCGCGCCCATTGGCTACCTGCGCGAGGGGCGGGGCCCCGAAGCCCCGCCCCAGCCCCCGCGGCGCGGCTTTCCCGGAGCGGACCCCCGCCCCCGGAGCGCGGGAGCTTTGGCCCCGCCTCCGCCGCGAGCCCCAGGCCGGTGCTCTGCAACGCCTTCGAAAAGGCCTTCCCGGCTCCTCCCTCCCAAACCTTGTCCTCCCCTACGGACCACGCCAGGGTCATGTCTTTCCCCTCATCTGTTCGTTTGGGATCATGCCCCAAATATTTCTTCTCCCTCCTCATGGAGGGAACCCCCTGTTCCCTTAGCGCCCATCCACCCCACCACGCACTCATTCACGCAGAATGTCCCCGGGCCTGACCCCGGCAGAGGCTTGAAAGAAGCCCGGGCCCCACTCCCCTCAGACACTCACCTCATGAGGCCCTAGAGATCCCCCTCCACGGAAGCCAACACTGGACGCCCTGGGGATCTTAGCGCCCCAGCTCCAGGTAGGTTCCTATTCTTCTGTTGCCACAGTCAGTACCCACAGCTCCCCCAGAGTGATTTTTTGTAATCTGTGTTTGAGGGGGCCCCTTTTCAAGCCGTGTCTCCCCAGAATATCTTCAGCTTCAGGCCCAGCTCCGGGTTGATTTGAGTTTGTGCCCACTCTGAGGAGGGCAGGACCAGACTCCCAGGGTTGACAGACATTTGAGCTGCACCTGGAATATAAGGCCAAGGAGAAGGATTCCTCTTGGAGAGATTCAGCCTCCACCTAAAGAGGTGGTAGGGGTCCAGGTGCGGTCAGACTTATTTACAGGTGGGGCAGTGGAGGGTTCATGGGTGGGGAAGAACGGCCAGCTATTTTCAATGCTATTCGAAGGCTGGGAGAAGAAAATGATTGTTTATGAACAACCTTCTGTGAACCAGCTCCATCAACCTGTGATTTCTCCAAATTCTCACCAACACCTAGTTTACAAACCATAAAACAACCTCACAAGATGCAGTTATTTACCCAAAGTCACACCACTGGTCAAGAACAGATTAGGCAGAGTAGGATTTTTTTTTTTTTTTTTTTTGAGAGAGAGAGAGACAGAGAGGGAGAGAATCCCAAGCAGGCTCCGAGCTCTGTGCTGAGCCCCACATGGGGCTCGATCCCATGACTGCGAGGTTGCATCACTGACACATACTTTAACATACGTGTTCCTATATGAAAGCAGAATTTGCCATATGTTTGCCCCTTAACAACCAAACACAGAATATGGGTTTCAAGTAGGCACACTGGTCCCCAGGCACATAGAAATGAGAACTGCAGGTTCAGATTTTTCCCCAAGCTCTGGTTTAGGAGTTGGAGAAAAGCGATGGGTAGGTTGGGGGAGAAAAAAAAAATAAAAGAGATAAACCACTTTTGCAGAAAGCATCACAACACCCCCCTCCCCACCGCCAATGTCTGGTTACCAGGAATGGAGGAAACACCATGCGTAAAGAACCACCATGAGCCAAAACCAAGAGTTGGATGCTTAACCAACTGAGCGACCCAGGCACCCCTACACTAAGATATTTTTAAAGTCCTAATCTGTTCTTTGGGTGCCGGGTGGCTCAGTCGGTTAAGGGTCCAACTTGATTTCAGCTCAGGTCTTGATTTCTGGGTTGGTGAGATGGAGCCCCAAGTCAGGCTCTGCGCTGACAGCGAGGAGCCTGCTTGGGATTCTCTGTCTCCCCCTCTCTCTGCCCCTCCTCCACTCTCTCTGTCTCTGTCTCTCTCTCTCTCTCTCTCTCTCTCTCAAAAATAAATTAAAAAAAATCAAAGTGTATGAGGATTTCTCCTAAATCCAGATGGTCTCCTTATTCCATGACTTCCCCAGGGTAGCAAGTTTATTTCGTTTTCAGTGGAAGAGGCTATGGAACCCAACAAATTTTTTTTTGAAGTAGGCCCTATACCCAACTTGGAGCTTGAACTTATGACCTGGAGATCAGACTCACGTGCTCTAGGGACTGAGCCAGCCAGTTGCTCCAGGACCCAACAAATCTTGATTTGAATACTAGTCCTATCACCTCCTTACCATTGGGAAACCAACTCACTTTATGTCTCTAGAGTAGAGTTTCCTTATCTGTGAAAGAATTACAATCCAAATCTTTCAGGTATAAGCTGAGGACTGTATTTTAATTCGATAAACACTTACGGCCGTATATTACATGCCAGGCCCTCTTTTTGAGCATGTCCTGTACAGCAGGACTGCATCTAGATGCTGAGGAGAGAGCAATGAACAAAACAAAACCCCTGTTCTCGTGGAGTTTACATTCAGTCTGGTGTAAATTACCCCAGCTAACACGAACCTAGTACTTCCTGTGGACCAGGCACTGTTCTAAGCACTTTACCTGTATAAGCTCATTTAATTCTGACAACAGCATTATGAGGTTGGTGCTGTTACTGTCCCCACTATACAGATGAGGAAACTGAGGACAGAACTTAAGCGTCTCAGACCCAGCGAATGCGTCTCTCTGAGGTTACAAAGCTGGAAAATGGCAGAGCTGAGAGACTCCTCTGGCAGTGTGGGCCCAGACTTTGTTCTCTTGTTCGCTCACTCTACCTCCCCGATGAAAAAAGGCTGGAGCCAAACCAGAGGCTGTGTGGACCAGGGGTGGCCACCATTATTAACATCAGCGTGGGTTCAGTTGCCTGGAACCAGTTTGCAATGCCCCAGGCCCTGCTGCTCTGGGCTAGCATTGTAAAGTGTGGACTTCCTTAGACTAAAAAATTGTTGCTGTTTATCTGAAATTCAGATTTAACTGAGCATCCTGTATTTTGATTTGCTAAAGCTAGTAATCCTACTCAGGGTACAGAACAGAAGACAGACAGGTGCCAAATATCTGGCCGCAAACCAGGGGGAAACCCTGAGACCCAGAGCATTAGGGCAAAAGACTGGGTGAGGGAGATGGGGTAGGTGGGCAGGGGTAGAGGAGGTGAGGGGAAAGCAGGAGTAATTTTGTCTTCAGCCTCCCCCTTGCCTGGGACCCCTGGCCCTCTTCCTTTCCCTTCTTATAGGAAAGGATTCCCTATCAAGTGCCTCATCTCCACTTAAGGACTGAGTAGCGATTGTGCTTTTCTGTGAATCAGTTTCACTTCCTGTGTCCGCCTCCCAAAGGTATTGGAAAGGCAGTGGTGGGTCATGCTGGAAAAGGGAAGCCCAGAATACCCCTGGGCCCTGCCTGGGCAGCTTGGACAGGTCAGCTTGCCTCTCTGTGTTATAGAGAAGCAGTCACTGAGCACAGAGCTACGGAGACCAAACCATCGGCTACAAGGCAGTGATCCTGTCACAGCCTCAGCTCACGGTTGTCACCATTTCCCTCTAGACGCCAACCACCCTGACTTTCCTTCAGTTCTCTTACCACAGGCCCTTTGAACATGCTGTTCCTTGCTCTTCCCCAAACTAGCTTAGCTCCACAATCACTTCCTCCAGGACATTTTCCTGGACACTTCTCAAGGTCATACCTTTCCGTGTGATTATTTGATTAACACTTGGCTCTTTGATTAGACAGTAAGCTCTGAGAGGGCAGGAGTCACATCTTGGTTCTTCATGGTCTTCCTGGCACACCCCGCGGCACATAGTAGGTGCTCTGAGAGGCTAAGTGATACTCTAGAATCATCTAGGTATGAAACGGTAAAGCCAGGACTCAGACCCAGGAATGTAACCCCATGCTCGGAAATACTTCACTCTGAGTAGTGAATAAATGCTAGCTCTGATTATTAATAATAATAATGGGGTTAGAACAGGCTGTTCTGGGCGGTCACTTGAGGTGTTTGTTAAAGGAATGACTCATGAAAGGGCTTTGCTGGACACAAGTGAGGTTATTATCCTGTTGAAGAGATGTTTCTGGCATGGAGCAGGGGGGTGAGCGGACAGGGGCTCAGGGCTGGGTTTTGGGTCTCTCCAACTCAGCCTGGGCATGTGCTTGCTACAGTGTTCAAGAGCACAGGGCAATGCTGCAGGAGGAGAGTCTGTCCTTACTCTTTCTTAGCCTTTCAGTAGACGAGGGTCTTGGGACACCGGTGGAACACAATGAGACATCCTAACGATAGTTGTCTTTAGCAAGTGATTACAAAATGCCAGAGCTTGGCTAAGAATTTAAATAACCATCACCAGCCAAGAGGGCTTGTTGAGAACATACAATATGGCCTGCCTGGAGCTGTTTTACGAATGAGAGCTCATGCAGTCATCCCAACACCACGGCGAGATAGAAATTATTGTCCCCATTTTCCAGATGAGAAAACTGAGGCTCACAGACGGACAGGATTGCCTGTGGTCAGACAGCAGGTAAGCATTGCTGCTGGTCTGGGAACCCAGTTCTTTCAGACTCAAACCCAGTGCTCTTAATCACTTCACTATACTGTAAGCCCAGAAGGGGTCACAGGGGCACACAGGGGCGCTGGCAGTGGGTTGTGGTGAACAGGTGAGGAGGTGGAGTCTCTAATCTCCCCCATCCAGTCTGGGAGATGGGGGTGGCCTCACTCCCTGCTTGAAACCCTCCTGTGGCTCCCCAGTCACTTTCCGACAAAACCCAAAGATTGCTGGGCCCCATGGGCCCCAGCCCCCTGCTTCCTCAGGCATGTCCTCTCCTACCATTTGCTCACTGCCTTCCTGCCACCAGGCATCCTTACTGCTCACTGACGTGCCAGGTAGCTCCCACCTCGGGCTTTTGCTCCCACCATCCCCTCCACGTGGAATGTTCTTTTTCCAGCTCTCAGAGTTTGCTCCCTCACTACAGTCACACCTCTGCTCAAATGTCACCTCTTCCGAGAGAAGGGCCCTATCTAAACTAGCCCCCCATCAATGGCATCCCCTGTGTTATCTTTGCCTCACAGCATGCCTCTCACCAACAATCACATGGCCTGTCACTTGTGTGTGATTGTTTGTCTCTCCCAGAATAAAGCTCCAGGAGGCAGGGCTGTCTGTGTTGTCTACGGCTGTATCCCTAGACACATCTGGATATCGCAAGCCCTCAAAATATACTTTTTAAAAAATGTTTTATTTATTTTTGAGAGAGAGACACACACAGCATGAACAGGAGAGGTCAGAGAAAGAGGGAAACACAGAATCCGAAGACAGGCTCCAGGCTCTGAGCTAGCTGTCAGTACAGAGCCCGACACGGGGCTCGAACCCATGAACCGTGAGGTCATGACCTGAGCCAAAGTTGGGCATTCAACCGACTGAGCCACCCAGGCGCCCCTCAAAACATACTTTTGAATGGAGCCCACACCAACCTGGGCTCTAACCCCAGCTCTGCCACCTCTTAGCTAGGTAACTCTGAGCATTTAGTTAACCCCTGAACGCCTCAGTTTCTGCACCTGTAAACTAGGGGTGGCTGTGATCAATAAGTCATATCGGGCAATAAAATATCTGTGTGGTGCTTGGTACATGAAGGTGCTCAGCAGAAATTAGCCCATCTCCCTTGCCCCCTAATTCTTGCCCCCTGCAAAGGAGGAGAGGGCAGGAGGCTCAGACTAGGAGGATTCACCGAGTGGTTTCTCGGTTGGTGTGAGATGAAGATGTGAGAAGAGACTTCAGTTTAAAGGAAGTCGCATGACTGATCACAAGGCTGGTACAGAATGAGGTCAAAGATGTAGTAGTGAGAAAGGAAGAGGAGGGACAGGCGCTTGCAGGTAGGACAGTCCCAGGGCTGCTGGAGAATTGGCCAGTGGGCTCCTCCAGTGACCTGGACTCTTGGGGGGAGGCAGAAGCTTGTTGCTGTTGGTTAGAGAGTGTGGGAAACGACTTGGGGTCGAGGAACAGAAGAGGAAGCAGTGGTCATCAGTAGATACTTATCGGGTACCAGCTGTGTGCGAGGCACCGTTGTGGGCACTGGGGAGACAGCAAAACAATAGACGGAGAGGGTGTCGGCTCTCTAGGATAAAGGTGGGTGAATTAGGGTCCATGGGTCAAGTCTGACCTACTACTTTTTGAAGTATTATTATTATTTTATTTTATTTTGAGAGAGAGAGAGAGAAAGAGCAAGCATGTGTGCAGGAGGGGCAGAGAGACAGGGAAAGAGAAAGAATTCCAAGCAGGCTCTGCACTGTTAGCACAGAGCCTGATGCAGGGCTTGAACCAACAAACCTTGAGATCATGACCTGAGCCGAAACCAAGAGTCGATGCTCCACCAACTCAGCCACGCAGGCGCCCCTGATCTAGTACTTTTGTATGCCTGTGAGCTAAGAATGGTTTTTGCATCTTTAAATGATTGAAAAAATCAAAAGAAGACTATTTCATGACATGTGAAAATTATATGAAATTCAAATACTTCAGGATCCACAAATAAAGTTTTATTGGCACACAGCCATGCTCCGTTTACGCCATCTAGGCCTGCTTTGCAATACAACAACAGAGTCGAGTAGTTGCAACACAGACCATATGGCTTGGAAAGCCTAAAATGTTTACTAGCTCGTTCTTTAGGAAAAAAGTTTGTCAAGCCCTGCTCTAGGAACTTGCGTTCTCTTTGGGGAGACAGCTAAACAAGCAGGTAAGCTAATTTGGGGATATTTCTGAAGAGAAGAGCCAGCTGGCATCAGCATTTCCTCCTACCCTGCTTCTACCTCAGCCACCTACCCCTTGAAGGGAAGTGCTCCATTCAGCTGGGCTGCGTTACGGGCACAGAGGTGCTGGGGTCATTGTGATCAGCCCTCTGCCTCTGGACCAAAAGGAGTGAGGCTTTTCCTAAAAGGAAAAAGTCACACTCAGTGATTTGCTAAGTTCGGCACCCAGTGGATCCCCTTCCCCTCACCCAGATCCTCAGTGTAAGAACAACTAGTACATGACTTCAGAAGAACATCATCACCTTTGTCATCAAGGCCAGCCACAGGTCTACCTGCCACTTATGTGTCGTACTTCCTTTTTATAAGAAGACGTCTTCCACCCTATCTCATGGAGCCTTTACAGAGATAAGTGACAGGTTGGGGCTATTGTCCCCAATTCACAGAGTAGGAAACTGAGACCTAGAGAAATTACTGAATTACCCACGGTCACACAGCTTGAAATAGCCCGCAGATCCAGAATTAGAAAGTAGTGGAGTGTCAGCTTTGCTAGGGCCTTTGGGACTGTCTTAGCGAGACATGGAAAACTGGTGGCCTGGGGCTGAGGTGAATCAGGTAAGGGTGGTGGCGAATCTTCCATGTGCAAGAAATAAGGCGTGCATTGTCTGTGAAGAATTTAAAAACATTAATGAAACTGGGTAGGTCTGCTTTTTATTATTATCCCCGTGCCTTGGCAATTCTAAACAATGTTGGTGATAGAATCCTCCCTCCTGAAGAGATCTTTCTGTTGACCTAAGTTCTAAATAATTGCTGTGTTTATTATGAGTTAGTTATAAGAGTATAATATACACGTAGGCTTCAAATTAGTACATTTATGTTACCTCATCTTTGAGAAATAGTCTATGCTACATGAAGGCTAATCTGGAGAGCTCCCAACTACACAGTTGACCCCCAACATATGCCTTCAATTGGCGAGTTCAGAGCAGGTCAGGGTCTTTGGGGCTCCCCTCAGGAGTGGTCAGGTCTCCATACCCCTGGGTGTAAACAGCAGATGTGAAACCAACAGGGATGGTACCATGATTGTAAAAAAGAAGGAACAAAACTCAAGTGACCACAGTTCTCTCTGTGCAAATCCTCCTCTGCACCCTGCCCTGCCGCCTCATTTGGAGGCGCTTCATGTACATGTATGTGCATGTTCCTTTTTGTAAAAAAAAAAAAATCTTTCCATAGCTTAAAACTATTGGCCCATTACTTTTTTCCCTTTGTGTTGTAATTTTTATTTTTTTTAAGTTTTCATCAGTCTGAGTGTATACAAAGTCCATAAAAGGAAATTTTTCTGTGTTTCTTTTATGGTCATTGTTATTTGTTTTGTTTTGTTTTAATTGTTTTTAATGTTTTATTTCTGAGAGAGAGAGAGAGAGAGAGGGAGAGAGAGAGAGAGAGAGAGAGAGACAGACAGACAGACAGACAGAGCTAAAGCTGGGGAGGAGCAGAGAGAGAGAAAGAGACACAGAATTGGAAGCAGACTCCAGGCTCTGAACTGTTGGCAAAGAGCCCGAAGTGGGGCTCTAACCCATGAACTGGGAGATCATGACCTGAGCTGAAGTCGGATGCTTAACTGACTGAGCCACCCAGGTGCCCCTATTATTGCTTTTATTTCACGATTATTATTGAAGATAATTCTGTCATGTTGGGGTTAAAAAAATGATCCATCCTGGTTGTCAAATACACAAGCTTTACCATTGACCTGCAGACAAGACAAGACCCACAGACAATGACATTATCTTCTCAACCATAATCACCATTATTATTTTACTGAGCACCTATTTAGGACATGTATCATTCCCTTCTTTTTGTGTATGTGTATGTCATTCAACAAATATGTATTAATATCCTACCATATGTGAGGCACCATTGTAGGTGCTGGTAATATGGCAGTAAACAAAGTCACATGCTTTCTCTCTCTTACCCTTGAACCATTGGGCCTGGAGGTAGGGTAGGTGTTCTGTACCATCTCACAAAATAAAGACAGGCTCCCACAGGGCTGGGATTAGGGTGAAGTGAGCGAGGCCAGGTCGTGCAGGTGTAGGTTCAGGTCCTGTCTTTATTTACAATATTGGTATTTTGGGACACCTGGGTGGCTCAGTCAGTTGAGTGTCTGACTTTGGCTCAGGTCATGATCTCACGGTTCGTGGGTTCGAGCCCCGCGTCGGGCTCTCTGCTGACAACTGGCTCAGAGCCTGGGGCCTGTCTTTGGATTCTGTGTCTCCCTCTCTGTCTGACCCTCCCCTGCTCACACTGTCTCTCTCTCTCAAAAATAAAAATAAAACATTTTAAAAAATTGGCATTTTGTTCTTCATAAGTATTTTTTGCATCACTTTTGACTTTTTAAAATACCACATTAAAATATTGGGTATCTTGGGGCACCTGGGTGACTCAGTCAGTTAAGCGTCCAATTTCAGCTCAGGTCATGATCTCATGATTTGTGAGTTCAAGCCCTGCATCAGGCTCTGTGCTGACAGCTCAGATCCTGGAGCCTGCTTCAGATTCTGTGTTTCCTTCTTTCTCTGCCCCTCCCTTCCTCATTCTCTGTCTCTCTCTCTGTCTCTCTCTCTCTCTCTTTCAAAAATAAACATTTAAAAAATTTTAAAAATATATTGGGTATCTTGATTGTTGAATTTTTTTGGTGCCCCCTTAAATTTTATACCCAAGATGATTCCTCATTAATTTCACCCTCATAACTCATAACTTCACCCTTGTTTATCTTGCCCTCCCAGCAATTGCGTGAAGTAGGTACAACAATCATCCCCATTTTAGGGATAAGAAAAGTGAGGCACAGAAAGGCTAAATGATTTAGGCTAAATAATTTGTTCAAAGACACACAGTTATTAAATGGTAGAACTGGCACATGAACATCTCTTACTGTAGAGCCCATGTTCTTAACCCCGCTTTACATTTGTTTGGTCCACACAGGTCGCTAAATATAACTCCAATAACTTGCCATAGCTTTACTTTAAAATAAAAAATACAGGGGCACCTGGGTGGCCCAATCGGTTAAGCTCTGGCTTCGGCTCAGGTCATGACCTCACAGTTTATGGGTTCGAGCCCCGCGTCAGGCTCTGTGCTGACAGCTAGCTAAGAGCCTGAAGCCTGCTTCAGATTCTGTTTCTCCCTCTCTCTCTGACCCTTTCCTGCTCGAGCTGTCTCTCTCTGTCTCTCAAAAATAAATAAAAAACATAAAAAATTTTAAAAATAAATAAAATTAAAAAATACAGCTTTCCAGCTTCTTTAAAAATCTGGCAACCTGGGCTCACATTCGTGTCTTGTAACCATTGGCAGGATACATGGCAGCCCTTTTGAAATAAGGCAAGCTCTTTAGATAGCCAGCCACAGCCCCCACCAAACCCTATAGTCTCAGCTCCCCACCCACTTCACTTGCTGGCTACCAGCCTGCCCCTGGGGACAACTGGATTTGGACCCCTCAACTGGCCATTACAGAAATGGAGGAATCCATGCTCCAGAGAGGAAGAGGCTTGCCCAACTCAACATTGCACTTTTATGACAAAGCTGGGCTCCAAGCCACGCCTCACACAACCCCTCAGTGACAGCAGACAATTTGTGAGTGACTTTACATTTAAGGGAAGCTTGGAAAGCTTCCCAGACTCAGATCCAGCTACCGCTCCTTCCCTGAGCACCTCCCAATGGCTGGCACTGTGGTGGGCATGCCCACGACCACACACGCAACTCCCAGCAAGTCTGGCAGGTTGACCTTGACAACGTCCATCTTACAGAAGAGAAACTGTGGCTCAGGAGGTCAAGTGACTTTCCTAGGATCTCACTGCAAGTTTGTGGCAGACCTGCCTAACTTCAGTTCACTAGCTCTTGACATAAGACCAAAAAAGAATCTACTTCCTGCTCCCTCCCTACAACCGCCTCTCCGGCTCTTGCTGGGATTTTCTTGGACTGAGGCTATAGTCACCCCTGACTAAATTTACTCTCTTCTAAGAGGAGGTTGCCACAGAGCCCCTGAGAAGCAAGCCTGAGTTGTCGAAAACACCTGCTATTTGGGGATGCCTGGCTGGCTCAGTTGGTGGGGCATTGCAACTCTTGATCTTGGGGTCATGGGTTCAAGCTTCACATTAGACAGAGTTTACTTAAAAAGTTTTTAATTAAATCTTTAAAAAAAAAAAAAAAAGACCTGCTAGGGGCGCCTGGGTGGCTCAGTCTATTGAGCATCCACCTTTGGGTCAGGTTGTGGGTTTGAGCCTTGTGTTGGGCTCTGTGCTGATAGCTCACGGCCTGGAGCCTGCTTCAGATTCTGTGGCTCCCTCTCTCTCTGCCCCTCCCCTGCTCATGCTCTGGCTCTGTCTCCTTCAAAAATAAATAAACATTTTTAAAAGTTAAAAAAAAAACCCCTGCTATATGCCAGGCATGTGTTAGATGCTTTTCACAAGGCTTATATTCCCTTCTTTGCATTTATCTGCATCCTCTAAATTTCCTACAATGAACACATTTTACTTCGGGTGCAAGGAATTGCTTGATCTAGGCCTGGAAATGATTCTCCTAAAGATTTGGAGAAGTTAGGGATCAGAATCCCCAGTTTGCAATTAAGGAAACTGAGACTCAAAGGGATTGCCCAAGGTCACACAGGTAATGATGCGATGCAGCCAGTATGCTCTCTGAGTCCACGGCGTGGGTTCTTTCCACGCCACTGCTCTGCCTGCCTTTTTTTTTCACACCTTGTTCTATGAAGGAGTTCAGGCAAATTATAAACATATGTAAGAGGAACCAAGCATTTATCCTGTCTTGTATAAACTATATTCCAGGAATATCAAATAATGAGTGAAGAAAAGTTATTTAGGGAAGAATTCCAAGTAATGAATGCAAAAAAGAATGACAGAATTAGAAAATTACCTTTTTGGGGGCTCCTGGCTGGCTTGGGGGGGCGGGAAGCATGCAACTCTTGATCTCGGGGTGGTGAATTTGGGCCCCACACTGGGTGTAGAGATAACTTAAAATTAAACAAAAACTTGAAAAATATATTTAAAAAAGAAAATTACCTTTTTGTGCCATTTAATGAAATGATGGATCATAGATGGATGCTAAAACTAACAGATTAAACGGTCGTGGGGAATTTTGTAATGAAGAGAGCAGGCCAAGAGCCGGGACCGACAGATCAATCAGTAAAAATGTTTCAACTAAATATTATGTGCCTCCAGATGTACCTTAATAACAAGTACATGGCACAGGGGTTCCTGGGTGGCTCAGTCAGTTAAGCATCTGACTTCAGCTCCGGTCATTATATCCCAGTCCGTGGGGTCCAGCTCGCGTGTCTGGCTCTGTGCTGACAGCTGGGAGCCTGGGGCCTGCTTTGGATTTTATGTCTCCCTCTCTCTTTTTGCCCTTCTGCCGCTCGTGCTCTGTCTCTCTCCATCTCTCAAAAATGAATAAACATTAAAAAAATTTTTTTAATTTAATGAGTACACAGCACCATTGCCAATAAGTTATTCCTGCCCAAAATATTAAACCTGAACTAATCGTGCCACCAGATCTAACTTTTAGTTTACTGGAATTCAAGTGACAGAAGAACAAGTTAAACTACACCATTAGGAAGCAATCAGCCAAATCTTCTGTGACTTGGGAAACATTATAGGACAAAGGCTCTGTTCTTTTATTTTATTTTATTATTTTTTTTTACAAATAGCATTTAAAAAAAGGAAAGAAAGGTGGAACTGTTACAGATTAAAAGTTACTTAAGAGGGGCACCTGGGTGGCTCAGTCAATTGGGCATCCGACTTCGGCTCAGGTCATGATCTTGCGGTTCATGGGTTCAAGCCCCATACCAGGCTCTGTGCTGACAGCTCAGAGCCTGGAGCCTGTCTTCAGATTCTGTGTCTCCCTCTCTCTCTGCCCCTTCCCTGCTTGTGCTCTGCCTCTCTCTCAAAAATAAACAAACAAAAATAAATTTTTTTAAACATTAAAAAAATTTAAACAAAACAAATGAAATGTGTGAACTTTATTTGAATCCTGATCAGAACAAACCAACTATTGAAGAAGTTTGAATATGAACTAGGCATTAAATGACTTTAGAGAATTTACATGAATTTTGTTAGCTATGATAGTTAGGTTTGTTATCTGTTAGTTATCTGTTAAAGCTATATGCTGAAATAATCTGGGTGAAATGACATGATCTCTGGGATTTGCTTTTTAATACTCCAGAGAGAGGGAAAAGCAGGGAGGTAGTTGAAACAAAATTGGCGACACATTGATAATTCCTGAAGACAGGTGATAGGTACATAATGATTCATGGTATTCTCTCTATTTTTATGTATGTTTGAAGTGTTCCATAATAGAGAAGTTTTTTAAGGGATAAAAGTAAATAAAAAAAATTGAGACAAAGAGAAAGGACAGATGAATAAATAGAAAAGTTCTGAGCTTTTTAGCATCCAAAGCAGAGAGGGAAACAAGAGTCATGGAGCCAAGTGTTGAGAAAGGCAATCTCTTGCCTGCAGTCTTTTGATCCGCACTCAGCTCCATAAGAACAGGCCATAGGCCTGGAACACTTCCTAACCAAGAGATAAAGAGCCCACACACCTTGTTCTGGGTTTGTCACCTTGTGTGGGATTATCTTTTGTCTCTTCTTAGGGTATGCACATCACATGGCATTTGGCCAATGGCACTGCACTGTCTCTTCTCTGGAAGGGGACAAGCCCTTCAACCACCGCATGAGAAGAGTGAGCGTAGGTGAATTGCCCTGTGTCCACCACTGGGAGAGATCTGCTAACCATAAGGCACTAACACCCAAGATTGAAGGTGATCTCGCTGTCTCTTCTCTATTGAATGAGGCATTGTTCCATCCAACGCTTGACCGCATGTGTTTTCTTTAGCGACTCAAGTACCAAGACTCAATGGGTTAGAAGGGTTGAGAGTTCTCCCCAGGGATCATGACAGGTGCACAGCACTCTGCTCTCTTGGGGTTGAGAACTCATGCACCGTACTTTGGTTGACACCAAGAGATTTAGAAAACCACCAATCCAGCACAGTTCCTTACAATCAAAGAGATCCCACTGGTGGCAAAATTGCCACTTAACGTGGCCTACCAACCAGGTCACCAGTAGGGGGGCCCCGTCACCCACCCTGACTTGGGCTATAATGAGGGACTTGCAGGGAAATGGAGAAAGACAGGGGACAGGCAGGACATTCCAAGTGGAGGGCATACAGGGAGCAAGGGCAGAAATGCTATTCCATTTTTGTAAGAGAAGAAATATCATACAAAATGTATGTGAACCCCAATAAAGCTGGACTTGATTGTTCTCTCCTCACCCAAAAGAAATTGATCCAACTCCAAAAAGCACTGTCAGAAAACAAAGGTCTTTAGAGGACATTGCAAAACGATTACACATCACATACCTCACAGCAAGACAGCCTTTCAGAATCTCTAAAATCTCTCATCCTCAAAATTCCACACTATCAGAGTAGTTCCCCAAACTGCTTCTTTCTTCCTTTTTCTTTTTTCCACATTCCTGAACACCCAAATTCTGCCAGCTCACTCCCTTCCCGTCTCTCCATAGCAGCTTTTCCTCCATGGGATGGGAGGTTGCTCCACTCTTTTGTTTAGGTCTGTTCCTCTCTCTCTGCTCTCCTTATAAAGACTCCTTAGAACTAAGTCTGGGAAGGAGGAAAAGCCATGAATATTTACATGTGACTATTTTTGACCTGTTGCATAGAAAAAAGATTGGAAGGAAATTCACCCAAATGTGAACAGAGGCCAGCAGAGCCTCGGAATCAGATAAAGTTGGGCCCAGGTCCTGGCTCTGCCACTTCGTAGCTGTGTGACCTTGAGAAAGCCTCACGAGAGATGTTTCTGCAGCCCTTAGATTGCTGTTCTGTGAATTATTCACACAGTATCTGGCATATAGTTAATTTTTCTGTAAAGCGTAGCTTACAAAATAAAGGCGTTATTTCTACCTGGTAGGAATGTGGGGAACTTCATTTTGTCTTTATCAGTTTTTTTGCCTTTATTACTATTTAAAAATTTTTTTAATGAGCTCATGTTTGTAATTTATAAAACACCAAGACTAGTATTAACATAGGGTACCTGGTTGGCCCAGTGGGTTAAAAGTCAGACTTTGGCTCAGGTCATGATCTCACATTTTGTGGGTTCGAGCCCGACATCAGGCTCTGTGCTGACAGCTAGCTCAGAGCCTGGAGTCTGCTTCAGATTCTGTGTCTCCCTCCCTCTCTGACCCTCCCCTGCTCTCTCTGTCTCTCTGTCTCTCAAAAATAAATAAAAAGCATTAAAAATTTAAAAAAGTAAATAAACATGAAATTTAAAAAAGATTATCAACATTGGCACAAACTGTTTATCAGTAGAGGATAACTGAATTATGGTGTACCCATACTCTGAAATATTATGAACTCATTAAAAATGTCATGATCATGACACGGAAAAATGTCCACGGTATAGCAAGCTGCAAAACGTGTGTCATGACTCCTTTATGTATATTTTTATATATGTTAAAAATGTAAATAAACAGAAAAAGTATTGTAAGGATACTCAACACCATAGCTATCTCAACAGTGAAGATAAAGGTTTTTCATTTTTTTAATCTACACTTTTGTAAGGTTTAATTTTTAATTTTTATTTTATTTATTTTTTATATGTTTTATTATTTTTTGAGAGACAGTGAGAGCGTGAGCGCATGAGCGGGGAGGGTCAGAGAGAGAAGGAGACACAGAATCCGAAGTAGGCTCCAAGCTCTGAGCAAGCACTCAGCAGAGAGCCTGACGCGGGGCTCGAACCCACCAACCATGAGATCATGACCTAAGCCGAAGTCGGACACTTAACCAACTGAGCCACCCAGGCACCCCAAGGTTTGATTTTTTAATAAGACGCATTAATTACTTTTACATAAAAGAGGGGCGCCTGGGTGGCTCAGTCGGTTAAGCGGCCAACTTCGGCTCAGGTAATGATCTCACGGTTCCTGGGTTCGAGCCCTGCATTGGGCTCAGTGCTGACAGCTAGCTCAGAGCCTGGAGCCTGCTTCAGATTCTGTGTCTCCTCTCTCTGACCCTCCCCTGCTCACACTGTCTCTCTCTGTCTCTCAAAAATAAATAAAAGACAGTAATTAGTTTTACATAAAAGAAAAAAAATGTAATGGGTTGAGGGGAGGAATGGGCAGGATTTTCCAGCAGAGTAGAGCCTGGCAGAAAGTCAAAGGCTCCAGGACTCTCCGCACCACAGTCCTTCTGTCGCTGTGCGGTGAGCTACACGGTTGGGAAAAAGGGGTTAACGGCAGCACCCCGTCTTCAGCCCTCAAAGTCCACCCCAGTCAAAGGCCTCTTTTGCAAAGGCTGCTACAGAATGGAGCCAGTTGAGGTTGCTCCCCCCTTCTTCCCGATGAGGACCGCTCAATACCTCCGCTATGGGGGGTAAGATTTGCGGGAGCCCTGAAGAAAGCAGGGAAAACACAAGGCCCTGGGGCTTGTGGCCCCGGAGACTTCCGTCCCCGCCTAAATCTAGTTGAAATTGAAGAAGTGGGAGGGCTCTGGAAGAACAGCGGGGCGTCCCTGGGTTCTCAGGGTAGGGCCCGCCCCTCAGCGTGTGGAGGGAGGGAGCCGCTAAGTCCTCAAACACTTGGGGGACGTGCCTGAGCAGTTCCTGGAATGCAGGGGAAATGAGAGCGATGACACACCGGGGGCCCTTATCAGCGGGCTCTATAAAACCCTCGCCTCCAGATCTAGCCACTAGATTGAGTCCCAGGATATCCTGGCTGGTTCCAAGAACCCGGCCCGGAAAGTGGGCGGGGTTGCTGCCTCCTCCACTCCTCCTTCTGGCCCTTCTTGCATTTGGGCCCCAAATCCCAGCCCAGCCCCACGGCCACCCCATTCAGCATCCTTGTCTACTTGGCCGCTCGCTCCCTCGAATCACCACCGGTGCCCGCCCCGCCCGGGGTAGACCTCTGCCCCGCCTCCCTAGTCCTGAACCTTCCCCCACAGCCCCGCGCTTCATTTCCGCAAAGTTCCCTCTCCCGGCACCCCGCGCGCGCCTCGCGGACTCCGAGGCCCGCAGGAACCTAAGCCCAAGGACCCCGCCCCGAGGCCCCGCCCCTCCAAGGCCCCGCCTCCCCACGTGCCCGCGCGTGCTCCGTCGGGGTCTCTGGCCTGCAAGGCGAGCCCCTTGGAGGTCAATCCTTGTGCCCGTCAGTCTTCAGAGCCCCAGTTCAGAGGGTTGAGAAGGAGGGCGTTCTGAGAAGGTCAGAGAATATGCGTGCCCGAGGTGGAAGCAGAGGGTGGCGTTGACCGAGGTCAGGGCGGTGAGGGCCGCAGCGCTCGAGCCCACGCCACCTACTTTCCTCCAGCCTGCGCGGATGGGCCCGGCTGGCTCGGAGCCCGGGTCTGAGCAAGGGTTGGCCTGGTCCTCTACAGGTGCGCTGCGTGGGATGGCAGCGAGACGGGGCGGTCCCCGGAGCTCTAGGTGGAGGGCGAGTTACGTGAGCTGGGAATGTCCGATCTAGGATATGGAACCCAGGGCCCTACGGGAGGCATTGACGTGATCTCAGGCCCAGCGGCTCTCTCACCGTGAATGCGGTGACTGTCCCGGTAGGGACGGGGAGCAGGACCCAGGAGGCCCAACTGATAGGGCGCTGCCTCTCCAGCGCCTCCCAGGTATGGAGGAGCTCGGCTCTGCGCTGCCACCGTGTGGCCGCAGGGAGCAGCGCCCGCTACCATTCGGAGTGGACTCCAGGCTGAGAAAACAGACCCTGGTGACCCAGATGTAGGCCACCGTCCGGGAGACGAACCGGGTTCTGGGAATGGGGTTGAGGTTGCCCTGGCCGTCCTTCTTTCCCTCTGTGAATCCTGCTCAGGACCTCGTGGGACCTGGGTGTGGACACTCGGAGTCCACCCCCATCCTGCTCAAGGAGTGGCTTGTGAGGATGAGCAGGACCCCCCCCCCCCTGCAAAGGTAGCAATACTACGACAACCAACCAGCTTTCCCTAAGCACCTGCTATGTGAAACACACACACACATAAATAATTAAAATAAGTAGAGGGGCGCCTCCGTGGCTCATTGGTTAAGCCTCCGACTCTTGATCTTGGCTCAGGTCATGAGCTCAGGTTTGTGAAACTGAGCCCTGCATGGCGCCCTGTGCTGACAGGGAGGAGCCTGCTTGGGATTCTCTCTCCCTCCCTGCTCCTCTCCTGCTCATGTGCACTGTCTCTCTCTCTCACAAAATAAATAAACATTAAAAAAACAATAAGTAGAGAAAGCCCTCTCAAATTCATGGCTCTCCATTCTCATGACAATTAACAGGTAACATTTAGGGAGGGCTTACTGTGTGCTATGCACTTACAGAGTACTTGAATATTCATGAGGACATTAAAATCTCACCACAGCCTTCAAAGGCTAGGCTGTTTAACAGATGTTGCTAGGAGTTTGAGGTTCAGAGAGGTCAAGTAATTTGTCCAAAGTCACACAGCTAGCGAATGATTGAGTTTCTTAGCCTTGGCTTTTTTCTTTTAATGTTTATTTATTTTAGAGAGAGAGAGAGAGCAAGTGGGGGAGGGGCAGAGAGCTAGGGAAACAGAATCCAAAGCAGGCTCCAGGCTCTGAGCTATCAGCATAGGGCCCAATGCAGGGCTTGAACTCATAACCTGTGAGATCATGACCTGAGCCCAAGTTGGGAGCTTAACTGATGGAGCCACCCAGGCATTCCCTACCTGGCCCCCCCCCGCCCCCTCCCGGCTTTTAAGAGCAGTTTTAGGTCACAGAAAATTGAGTGGAAGGTTCAGTGTCCACATAACTACCCCACACACATTCATAGCCTCTCCCACACCACACCGGTGCATTCGTTACAGGTAAGAACCCACTCTGACACATTATCGCCCAAAGTCCAAACTTTACTTTCAATAAACCTTGGCAACCACTGTGCCAATCTCCTGTCCTAATTGAAGGGCACTTAGGTAAGGGGGGATTCAACTGGGACTCTGAAGGGTCTGTAGAATTTCCAAAGCAGGGGTAAGAAAGGCATTCCAGGTAAGAGAGCTGTATATGTAAAGATGTGGAGGGATTTTCATGGTACTTGGTGAGTTTGGCTTGAGCAGGAGGTCCCAGATTTTAATCCATGAAGTTTGTCCTAAGCAGTAATATAGCCGGGAGTCATGGGTTTAATATGCAGGTTTTATTGTTTTTGAATACCAACTGAAATAAATATGTAACTTTTTCAAATCTTTATTTATTTTTAAAGTAACCTCTACACTCAACATGGGGCTGGAATTTAAAACCTTGAGATCAAGAGTCTTGTGCTGTACTGACTGAGCCAGCCAGACATACCTTTCTTTCTTTCTTTCTTTCTTTTTTTTTTTGAGAGAGAGAGGGGAAGAGAATCTGAAGCAGGCTCTGTGCTGTCAGTGCAGAGCCTGATGTGGGGCTCAATTCTACGACCATGAGATCAATTACCTGAGCTGAAATCAACTAACTGAGCCACCCAGCCCCCCCCATATTCTTTTTTAAGCAAAAATTATACAGACACATGGTTTAAAGAGGTAACAAGTATTAATAAGGTTTTCTATGAAAACGGAAGGCAGTCCTTCATTCTCAGCCACTATTTCCACTTCTCTGAGGCACCTATTTTCAACTCCTTTGGCTGACTGTATTTTACATGTATCTTCATTATCTCTAAGGAACATGCTTGTTCTGCCATTTCTTGATGTTTCAGTTTTAAGCACTATCTCTTGATTTTCTTCTGAGAGAGATAAAGTTTTAACTCCCCATCACGTGCCTCACCATCCACTTAATCCCACCTCCCCAAACGGCCAACATAATTTTGGTTGGTTCAGTAGTCACTGTGTACGTTATTATATGAAAAGCTACGATAACTTCTCCTGTTTTGTACAACGTATTGTTTTCCCCAGTTAATAATTGTCCTGTTCTGTCACTTGCTTTAGTGTTTATATACCCCACTGTCCACCAGTTATCTAAATCTCTTCCCAAAATGCTCACACACAACAAGCGCCTCAGGTTGGTATCTCTGGGGGCGGACGGGGAGATAGAGGTATTTATTAGGGATCAGCAGCTAGGAAAGGAAGTGGGTGGAACCAGGATTGGGCAGAGGGAGATGTGGGACTTCGGCAACACCTGACAAAGCCTCCCCCAACCTGGCAGCGAGCTTCTGAGCAACTGGTGCCCATCAGAGTGTCCCAAGCCTGGCTGGAACGGTCGGGGCCCCGAGACCCTGCCTGGCTCAGTCACAGCGTGGCGGCTGCCCCAGGGAAGGATGCTGCTCTGCATGTGGCGCTGACCTTCACGGAGCTGACAGCTGGGAGTCGTCTGCGGTCCAAACCCCCCGCCGCTGGGCAGCAAGCCCTTCCTTGAAGTGGGCTCTGGGGACACAGCTCTATCTCCATCCCCCACTTCGTGTATTCTCTAAGTCCATCTCTTCGAGGAAACTTCTCTAGGAGTCTTTCTGGAACTTTCTGTTTTAATCTGGAGTGTTTTCTCTTTACACCTGGTGAACAGTTATCACTCAGGGCAGGGAAAGATCTGGATTTTGTAGGATTTCAAGGTTTAAAAAATTTTTTTTACATTTATTTCTTTTTGAGAGACAGAGAGAGACAGATCATGAGCAGAGAAGGGTGGAGAGAGAGGGACACACAGAATCGGAAACAGGCTCCAGGCTTTGAGCTGTCAGAGGCTTGAACCCACAAACTGTGAGATCATGACCTGAGCCGAAGTTGGACGCTCAACCAACTGAGCCACCCAGGCGCCCCTCAAGGTTTAAAGTTTATGTAATCTGAGAGCCTCTTAAAAAAAGAAAACAAAATTAGGTATAATTTATTTAGATTGATAAGATAAACCAATAAATTCCTGGAGCTTCGAATCCCCTGGACACGCCGGAGCTTTTCTTCTGAGATCTCATCAGGCAGTCTAGCAGAAATGCTTTCTTATTACAACTTGACTCCTCCTGACTGCCCAGAACACTCTGCGACAGCCGGCACTCACAGGAAAGCGCAGGAACCTGAAGCTTAGGGTACAGGAGCTTCTCCGGAAGTTCGTCTCTGATCCTGGGGTCTTCACAATCACCTCAGGGACTCGGCTCACCTCACACCTACGTTGGGTTCCCTGCGATCACTTCTTTCTTGATTTACTCCATCCTCTTGCTGGAACACCCATTCCAGTAGTTTCTTGGGAAAGAGGGTGTGGGAAGTGACATTTTTGAGACCTTGTATTTTTGCAAATATTTCCATTTTACCCTCACCCTTAATAATTTGGCTGGGTACAGAGTATATATTTTAAAAAACCTCTTGGGGCGCCTAGGTGGCTCAGTCAGTTAAGTGTCCGACTCTTGATTTTGGCCCAGGTCATGATCTCACAGTTTGTGGGCTCAAGCCTCATGTCAAGTTCTGCACTGACAGCACGGAGCCTGCTTGGGATGCTCTCTCTCTGTCCCTGCCCCATTGTGCTCTCTCAAATAAACTTAAAAAAAAAGAAAAAAAACACCTCTTAAAACAGTGCTTAGCACATAGTGAGTACTATAAGAGTTCTGCTATCACTATTACAGAAACTTCTAGTTGGAGATTATTTTCTTTTAGTGTTGTTACTAAGAAGTTCAAAGGCATCCTGATTCCTGATGCTTTGTACGGAATGTCTTTTCCACTTTGGAAGGTGTGGGATCTTTTTCTCCGGGATTCTGACAGTTCACAACAGTATCTTGATACTGGTCTGTTTTCATCCATACACTGAGCACTTTGGAGATAGCTTTCTTTCTTTTTTTTCTTTTTTTAATTTTTTTTTTTTTTTTTTTTTTAGAGAGTGAGACAGCGCACTCAGGGGTGGGGCAGAGAGGGAGACACAGAATCTGAAACAGGCTCCAGGCTCCGAGCTCCGAGCTCCAAGCTCCCAACTATATGCACAGAGCACAATGTGAGGCTTGAACTCACAGGCTGTGAACCAAAGTCAGATGCTTAACCAACCGAGCAACCCAGGCACCCCTGTTCTTTTTAAATAACATCCCATTCTTGCCTCATGGATGCACGATATCCTCTTCTCTCTCGGAAGATATTAACAATAGGTCATTTTGGCCTGGTCCAATTACCTTTAAGGAAACTTTTTCTGATCCCCTGCCTGGAGAGCAAAGCCCTGGCTGCCACCTTCCTGGGGAGCCAGCTGGGAAACAGGGTCAGGGGGTGTCCGGCACTCACAGCGTATACACTCATGTCACCGCTGACTTGGGAGGACGCACCTGCCCTCCCCTGCACCTGCGGTTTCCCCATTCCAGTGCACCTTTTTTATCCTTTCTAGAGTAAACCTCCAGTCTTCTGCCAGGATTGGGGAATGAACCCACCCTGACAATTCAGATTTTTTTTGAACTTTTAATTTAAAGTCTAGTTCATTAATATATATGATTTCAGGTGTAGAATTTAGTGATTCATCACTTACATATAACACCCAGTGTGCATCACAAGTGCCCTCCTTAATGCCCATCACCCATTTAGCCCACCCCCTACCCACCTCCCTTCCAACAACCCTTATGGTTTGCTTCCCTCTCTCTCTTTTGTTCCCCCTTCCCCTATGTTCCTCTGTTTTGTTTCTTAAATTCCACATGTAAGTGAAATCATGTATTTGTCTTTCTCTGACAAACTTATTTCACTTAGCATAATATACTCTAGCTCCATCCACATCGTTGCAAATGGCAAGATTTCATTCTTTTTGATGGCTGATATTCCATTATATATACACACACATATATATATATACACCACATCGTCTTGGTCCATTCACCAGTCGATGGGCATTTGAAATCTTTCCATAATTTGGCTGTGGTAGATAATGCTGCTATAAACATCGGGATGCTTTTGCCCCTTCAAATGAGCGTTTTTGTATCCTTTTGTAAATATCTAGTAGTACAGTTGCTAAGTCGTAGAGTAGTTCTATCTTTAAGTTTTTGAGGAAACTCCATACTGTTTTTAGGGTGTCTGCAGCAGTTTGCATTCCCACCAACAGTGTAAGAGGGGTCCCCTTTCTCCACATCCTCACCATCATCTGTTGTTTCCTGTGTTGCTGATTTTAGCCATTCTGACACCCATGAGGTGGTATCTCACCGTGGTTTTGATAATTCCGATCTTGAAACTGCTTCCAAACTCTTCTTACTTCAAACTCCCCTGCATTTAAACAGGTAGCTGTTGGGAGAGTCTATTTTCCTTCTTCCCCACGTCTAGCTTAGGCTAAGGTTTCCTTGCATTTGCTTCCCGATGCTGCGCTCTGGTCTCTTCCCTCATTCTCCTCGTCTTAGTGAGTTTGTGCCTTAAACAAAATCTCTTTACTGTAGCTTTGGCGGGGTTGTGGGAGGGCATGACATTAGATGCGTATGTTCAACCTGCTGTAATTTTCAGAGCTTCCATTTTTCCTAAACCAGTAAGCCAGTTAGTAATTACAGACAGTGAGAGCTACCGAGGGAAACAAACCCGGGGCCAAGATGAACACAGCAGGCAGGACGACTCAGACATAAGAAACCCATACTCATGTCTTTACACTACATCCTTCACTCCCGTGGGAAGAGGAGGCCGTCCAGGAACACGTGTGCGATCAGTGTGACCGAGGAAGCCGCCGTGAAGATCATGGTGAATGTAGGGTGGTTGGCAATGGTGACGGCTGTAGGGCTGGAAGGAGCCATTTGGGACAGGTGCCACGAGGCAGGCACGGCATCTATTTTGTGCCCTGCTGTGTGCATGTCCAGAGCTGACCAATGTCCTTAGCTACCAGAGGACACTTTATAAAATATTTGTAAATGGACACAGCGGGGTGAGGGGGTGGCGAGGAAGGGAGGCGATGAGGACCACCTGCCAGTTTCTCCTGGTCATGGGGACCTTGGAGGCCAGCTATGGGTGGGGTGTGTGGCCAAAGGGAGCTGTAGAAGGTGTGGGAGCAGGGGAATGACCAGGTGAGAGTGGGTCTCTGCCTGCACACAGGACCAGTGTCACCGTGTGCCTTCCCCTTCCGGCCTGTCGTCTATCACACCCTTTCCACTCTGGTCACTCCTGCTGCTGCCTGACTCATTCTGACACTCGGCCTCTGCCTGACACATCCGCTCCCCAGCCTCACCTCTTCTCCGGACCATTCCTCACTCGGCCCTGCCCCCCTTCCCCTTCTCCCCACCCCCACTGGCCCCAGTCTGATTCTTCAACCGTATTCTCTTTCTACAGACTCTTACTTCATCTGCAATTGTGGGGCCGTTGGTGAGATTCTGGTTAATGTCAGATTCCTCCATGGAGTGTGAGTTTGCAGGGGAGGGACTCTGCCTGTTCCGCTTGTCATCGTGACCCCAGCAGCCAGGACTGGGCCTGGCATGCAGAAGCGGGCTCACCAAATTTTTTAGAAAATTGCTCTTGTGTTTTATTGAGATACAACAGACATAGAACATCGGATTGGTTTTCAGTGTACAACATAATGATTCAATACTTATATATATGACAAAATAATCTTCACAGTAAGTCTAGTTAACATCCATCACCACACATAGTTACAGTTTTGTTTTATTTTTTGTGATAACAACTTCTACCATGTACTCTCTAGGCAACTTTCAAATATAGACTATAGGATTGTTAACTGTAGTCACCTGCTATACCAACAATTATTGAAAGAACCAGACGAAAGTAAGTGTCATCTTGCAGAGACGGTGGGACAAAGAGGTTGAAGGCGAGACCTTGGACAAGGTGTGTGACCTGGAGGGAGAGGGTACAGCCTGAGTACAGGCGAGGTGCAGAGGTCCTGAGAGAGGAAGTGATAGGTCTTGGGGCCTGGTGGGACTTCAGTTGAATGAAGCCATCCCTGAGCCTATGCTTGGTGCGGGACCCTGCCCCAGAGCTCTGCAGGCTCCAGGGCGTGTGAATGTCTGTAACTCTGGACTTGGTGAAATAAGCTATGAGCTGTGCTATGGGCAGATCATACCTGGTGAGGGCATCAGGGAGGGCTTCCTGGAGGAGGATGCCCTGGAAATGGATTTGGAAAGCTGAAAAGGACATGGCCAGGATCGGGGGGGCATGATTCAAAGGCCTCCAAGGTTCTGAGTCTGGATGAATGGTTGACTAGCGGGGCCACAGGCAGAGGTAGAGGACATGGGTTTCGGGTACACGGGTCAGTCCAGGGGCTTGGAGGGTGCTCAGGGGCCTGTGAGGGCCCGACTGAGAGGCACGCACCTCAGGCTCACTCCAGGCCACGGACACCAGGCTGTGGGGGTTCCGTTCCCCACCTCAGGCCCAGCCTCTCCCCAGGTGGCCTGCCCTCATCTTTCGCTCGGGAGCCTCTTCTCCTCACTGCAGCTCCCCCTAGAAGCCCTCTAGGAACTTCTGTCCTGGGCACTTTTGCAGGCCTCCCTCTTACCCCCTCGGGTTCGGTCACCTCTCCCAAAGTTTAAAGGTAAGAAAACTGGGGCACTGGGCTGGCTCAGTTGGTAGAGCATGCTACTCTTGATCTTGGGGTTGTGAGTTTGAGCCCCACATTGGGTGCAGAGATTACTTAAAATAAATAAACAGGGGTGTCCGGGTGGCTCAGTCGGTTAAGCGTCTGACTTTAGCTCAGGTCATGATCTCGCAGTTTTGTGAATTCGTGCCCCACATTGGGCTCTGTGCTGACAGCTCAGAACCTCGTGCCTGCTTCGGATTCTGTGTCTCCCTCTCTCTCTGCTCCTTGCCCAGTTGTGTTCTCTCTCTCAAAAATAAATAAATAAACATTTAAAACAAACAAGCAGGGGCGCCTGGGTAGCTCAGTCGGTTGAGCGTCCGACTTCAACTCAGGTCATGATCTCACTGCTCATAAGTTCAACCCCCGTGTCGGGCTCTGTGCTGACAGCTTGGAGTCTGGAACCTGCTTCAGATTCTGTCCCCGTCTCTCTGCCCCTCCCCTGCTTGCTCTCTCTGTCAAATATGAAAAAATAAAACATCAAAAAAATTTTAAACAAACAAATAAATAAGGTATAACTGAGCTCACAGAGGAGAAGTGACTGCCCACAATCGATAGAACTGATTAGGGAGTTAAATCTGGGTCTGCTGACTCTGAAGCCTACTCTCCTCACTGTGCACAGAGGCCAGGCCGGCAGGAAGCCTGGGGGATCAGGGTGCTTCTCATAGCTAACGCTCTGAGTGCCTGGGGGCAGGGGGTTCATGCTGTACCCCACAGTGGAAATAAGAGCTGGAGGGACAGTGCCGCACCGTGGTTAGAAGCATAGACCTAAGGGCCAGAATGCTCGGGTTCCAGTCAGATCTCCTAACTCCTATACCTCAATTTTCCCTTCTGCAAAATGGGATGATTGATAATAGTACCTACCTTATTTGGGTATTGTGGGGACTAAACAAGGCACATAGAAAACACTAGGTAAGTGGTATTATCTCCTTTCCTGAACTTCCTCTGCCCAGTGAGGGTCTGCTGTTCCTCATGCTCTTGTCAGTGGTGATGACCAGGGAGTGGGGGGCTCAAGCCTGGAGCAGGAGGAAGGATAATTTCTTATGTCCCTTTTATTAGTGAGGAAGCCAGGCCTCAGTGAAGTCATACAGTCAGGGACAGAGCCAGGATTAGAAACGGGGCCTACCCAAACCCGGAGCCTGGCATTTTCCCACCGCACCAGCTGTTGACTCCCTGCAGGCAGGATGGGAATGCTTCCTTCACTAGGACACCTAAATGCTCTTTTTCCAGGTCTAAGGTATGCATAAAACTCATTATCTTCAGGAATGAGGCCCGACCCCTCCCACATCTCCAGATGTGGAGAGCCAGAGCCCGCCCGCCACCACTGTAAGCTCAGGAGCAACTGACGGACGTGCCCCCAGCCCCATCCCAGTGGACCCTGGGGATGTCCAGATGTAGGCAATCAGGGCACAGAAGGCAGGCCCACGCTGGGAGGAAGAGTGGACCATGGGTTTAAATTCAGCTCTGTCACAAGTTTACTGGGTGACTGGGCTAGCTGACCTCATCTCCCTGAGCCCCATGTCATTCAGCTAGAAAATGGGTGGAATAAAACATCTTGTTAGGGCTCTTGCGAGATTGTTGTCTTGAGGTTGGGGCCGGTAGGCACCCCGTACCTGTGTGTCGAGTGACCTACTGGCTGATCAGATGCACATAAAAGGTTCGTTCGCACAGGGCCTGGCTTGGAAATGGTGGCTTCCGAGAATTAGCTTCTTGGTACCTGGCCCTGTCCCGTGCCGCCCCTTACACGCAGTCTCCTCTCCCGTCCTTCTGGCCTGCCTCGCGTGGGTCCTCAGCCTGCCAGGTCACCCCACACCCAGCGACCCTGTTTGTGGTCTCTTTCCAGACAACCCTTCCCTCAGCTTCTGAACATGTCCCATCTCTGGCCCTGCTTCTAACCTCAGACCTAAAGCTGGTCTCTTTTAAACATCTTATATTCGCCCTCAACCACAGTTCCTTTGTTCTCAAAACACTTCTTGTTTGGTTCCTGCATAGCACGCAGCGGCAAAGGCCAGGTTGAAGAGCTTATCATCCATTAGTATCACACAACACCGGCCACCCATGGTTGCACAGGATGGTGGCACCCGTGGACGTACTCAGAATGCCTGAATTCAGATCCCAGCCTGACCACTTATTTGCTCTGTGACTTTGGGGAAATTACTTCACTTTTCTTCCCTTGGTTTCCTCGTTTATAAAATGGGTAGAGACCTGGTAGAGTTCTAAGAAGTTAGCAAGCTAGAATGGAAGTTTGGTAAGAGTGGGATTTGGGTCTGTTTTGTTCACTGCTGTATCACCAGGGCCTAGCCCAGTGCCTGACGCGTATATGCTATTCAACAAATATTTGTTGAACAAATCTGGGGAACAGTGAGGTGATGCATATGAAGTAGTGTGGTAGTGTCTGATAGACAATGCAAGTCACTTATCATTTTAGGGTTTCTAGTAGCCATGTTAAAAAAAAAGTCAAAAGGGGGTGCCTGGGTGGCTCAGTCGGTTAAGTGCCAGCTTTGGCTCAGGTCATGATCTCACAGTTCGTGGGTTCGAGCCCCATGTCGGGCTCTGTGCTGACAGCTCAGAGCCTGGAGCCTGCTTCAGATTCTGTGTCTCCCTCTCTCTCACCCTCCCCTGCTCTCATGTTTCTCTGCATCTCTCAAAAATAAATAAAAAACATTAAAAAAAGTCAAAAGAAAAAGGTGAAATTAATTTCATAATATATATTTTATTAATTTATTTTAAAACTTTTAATGTTTATTTTTGAGAGACAGTGCGGACAGAGAGGGGAGGGGCAGAGAGAGAAGGAGACACAGACCCCGAAGCAGGCTCCAGGCTCCGAGCTGTCAGTACAGAGCCCAACATGGAACTTGAACTCAGATCACAAGATCATGACCTGAGCTAAAGTCAGACGCTTAACTGACTGAACCACCAAGGCACCCCCATAATATATATTTTATCAAAAATTATCCAAAATATCATTGCAACATGACATCAATTTAAAAATTATTACTTAGATTTTTTTTTAAAGTAGTTTCTATGCCCAACATTAGCTTAATTTCACCACCCTGAGATCAAGAGTCACATGCTCTATCCACTGAGCTAGCCAGGCACCTCTGAGATATTTTGTTCTTTTTTTTTCCTACTAAGTCTTTTTTTTTTTTTTTTTTAATTCTTGGGCCCTACCATTGATCTATGGGGTGGGCCCAGCCTCTGCGTTTTCTTTAAAAAAATTTTTTTTTAATGTTTATTTATTTTTGAGAGACTGAAAGAGTGTGAGCAGGGGAGGAGCAGAGAGAGAAGGAGACATAATCCGAAGCAGGTTCCAGACTTTAAGCTATCAGCACAGAGCCCGATGCAGGGCTCGAACTCACAAATTGTGAGATCATGACCTGAGCTGAAGTCGGTCGCTTAACCGACTGAGTCACCCAGGTGCCCCCTTACTAAATCTTTAAAATCCAGTGTGTATTTATACCTATAGCACATTTCAGCTATATAACAATAATATCATAAGCCATGCCTTACCAAAAAACAAAGTTGTATTTAACAGACAAATATTTGTTTTTAAATTTTAAATAATTAAATAAAAATTGGGGCGCCTGGGTAACTCAGTAGGTTGTGTATGACTTCAGCTCAGGTCATGATCTCACACTTCATGAGTTCGAGCCCCGCATCGGGTTCTCTGCTGTCACCACAGAGCCTGCTTTCGATCCTCTGTCCCCCTTTCTCTGTGCCCCTCCCCTACTGTGCTCTCTCTCTCTCAAAAATAAACATTAAATAAATTAATTAAATAATTAAGTAGACTTAAAATCTGGTTCCTCCATAGTACCAGCCACCTTTCAAGGGCTCAGGGCCCCCTGTGGTTAGTGGCGACCAGACTGGGACAGCACAGATATGAAGCCCAGGGGCACAAGTTAAGTTCCCAGTGAAGTTCGGCTATTATTATTAGTGATCTGGAAGATGTCTGTACTTTCAGTTGAGTGAAACAAGAAAGTCACCGAGCCCTGTGTACAACATGATTTCACTAGTGCAAACAAAGAAACCCCCCTCCCCCAAACTATTTATATATGTTAAACATGTAACCCAGATGTTAACAGAAGCCTCCTCCCCTTATGAGAGCTCCAACCCCAATCCACGAGAGCAGCAGGAAAAAATGAAATGTGCCACAGGTGCCTGCTCAGGAGAGCAGGCCCAGAATAACGGGAGGCCGTCGTGTTAGCTCCGAGAGGAGTCTGATGGAAGAGCAGGGGGACTGAATTGCTTGGGATTTGAAGGGGGGAGAGTTTTAATTTCCCAAGTCAGGGAAGAAAGGATGAGGGTCAAGGTGGTGGAATGCACGGGGCCAGGGGCCAGGGAGCACCCCTTCCTGGGAAGGAGGATGGCTGAAAGGATATGAACCCATCACAGAGATGACACTTAAAATTCTTTGCTACCTTGGGTACAATGTGAACACTTCAGGGACCCCCAAGTCCTCTGTGAAGTCTTTTTGACTTCATGAGTTTCAGTGCATGAGTTTTAGGGTAGACTCCAGAAAGAAGGTGAGCTTTTCATCTGAGTCAGAGAAAAGAGCTAAGGGCAGAAGCAAAGGCCAGGGACTGAGGAGACCAGACACATAAGGGTCCCCTTCTTTTTTCCCCAATGGCATTCTTGGGACTCAAAGAGGTGACTTTCAGCCTCCCATGATCCATGGGGGTGGGGGTAGGAACCCAGCTCAGCTTGTCCGGTATATCTCAGAGGCAAAGAAGGTCTCAGAAGACATCTGGACTCCTCTGTGTTTTTAAATGCCCAAGAAAAAGCCTGGAAGAATCCACACCAACATGATGGTGGCTGTCTCTGGGAGGAGAGTGGGTTTGGAGAGGTGAAGATTTTCACATTTGCCCTCTATGTGTCTGTATTGAGTTGTTTCAAAAAATGTTTTCAGAGCCAGCAGGCAAGACCTTTATGTTTAGAAGGAAAGGAAAACCCTGGCCCCGCGCCTCCCTCCCAGCCCACCCGAGTCCATGGCTAGTGTGGAAAATTGAGAATGTGCAGGTAGGCAAGTAGGAATCAGAAGCAGAAGTCATTATTAACTCACTGCCTGGCAGTGACCACTCCCCGAGTCACCGCTGAAACTCTAGGGAAATGTCTGGCCTCTTGGCTGGCCCTCTGCAGCTCAGGTCCTATCAGGTCTTGTCATTTTGCCCCGGCCCTAGAGTAACCAGAGGTCGGAGTAGCCAAAAAGGTTGTTTTACGGTCCAGGGCTGTGAGGGGCCTTAGCCCTGTGCCTGAAGTGCCCTGGTGGAAAATGGGGCCTTTGCTTTAGCGTGGGGCCTGCTGCGGGCCTTGGATACGTCTCTGTTCAATTGGGGGGCTATGCTGTGAACATGGGAGCCTCGCCCTGTGGTACTGCAGCCCCTACCTTCTCATGGCATAGAGAGGTCAGGAGTTTGGTCAGCTTACTGTGAGCAAGTTACGTAGCCATTCCAGGCTTCAGTGTTCTTTTTGTAAAATGTGAGGGTTCAAAAAGAGATAATGTATGCCATACACTTAGCACAAAGAAGCCTTAGTAAGAACAAGGCTATTCTAAGAATCAGTCTTTGCTCCGCTAAACCCTCTAGCCCTCGTGAAGGAGGTGAGAGGAGATGAAGTTTTTTTTCCTGTTAAATGCAGGGGAATGGGAGATGGGATCCCAAGGGCCAGTGTTCTGTCTAGTTGGAGCAGAAAGAGGCAGTTATCCGAGTCCCTGTCTTGGGGCAGTGGCACCAGCAGGAAGCTGGACACTTTCAAAAGTTGAGTGGTAGAAAATGGTGGGTAGTGGGGTGGCTGCTGGCACCTTTAAAGGCTGCGGCACATCGTGGGGATCAGACCAGGGTGGAGACAGGTGCGGCTTCTGGTCTCCACTCCGCGTTTGGTGTGGTCCAGGGCACGCCACGGGGCCTCAGAATAGTGTGGAGGTTTCTGGGCAGCCTTCCTTCAGGCTCAGCCCATCCAAGTTCAGACCAGGTTTAGTCGCTGGCCAACTATGTGATTTGGGGCAAGTTACCTAACATGCCAGTGCTTCGATTCTCCCATCTATAAAATGGGAGGCACGATGACACTAACTTGTTGTGAGAAGGAAAAGTGATAAGTGAAATAAATTACTTAGGGAGGCACCAGGCTTGCAGTGAGGGCTCGCTCACACTGCGGACCTGCTGGTGTTTCCAGTCTGTGCCATGGATGTGGCAAGTGACCCCTGGGGGTTCTTTCTGGCTTGGGGTCATCCTCTCTCATGTCTGACCCAGCTTCTTAGAGGGCAATTTAAGAGCAGCCCCCTCCTATTCAGGCCTACCTGCAGTCCTGAAGAATGACAAAGCTCTTGAATCACTGAGAAAAGGGTCCTCTACCCTCTGTGTTTTTGTGGGAGAAGGAAGGGAATGTTTCTGCTATGGTCAGTCAGTAATGCTTCAGCTTTTCAGTCCAGAGCCCAGTCCAGGTTCTGATGGTTTCCATTCACATTTTCAAGCCCAACTCATTAATTCACACAGCAAATACTATGTGAGTCTGTGCAGAACAAATTCATGGTTCACAGAGTGGGCCCTGGAGCCTGATGGGCTTGGACTGGACTCCTGGCTGGGCCACACTGGGCCTCCAAGGCCCTGTTTCTTCATTTGTAGAATGGAGAAATTAATTCCCACTTCTCAAGTTAATGGGAGGATAGACCCAAACCATCTCTTGAGTCATTTGGGGCTGTATTTAGCTGCAAGTCACAGATTACCTGACAAAACCCATAAAGGCGCTTCCTTCTCTCGCTTACGGGTCTGCATTTTGGCAGTTCTAGAGTTGGCTGGGCAGCTATCTCAGGCCTCTCTTTCTGTTCCGCCATCCTCAGTGTATTAACCTTATGATCCCAAAGTGGCTGCTGCAACCCCGAGCTTCGCATCCTCGTATGACACAGTCAAGCAGGAAGGCGGGGATGGGGGTAGCAACGGCCCTTCTCCTCTAGAAACTCCTTTCTTTCCTCAATCTTTCTACAACGTTGGTGGGCACAAGCATCACCTGAACAGCTTTTAAAGTCAGAGTCCTGGGCCCCTTCTCCAGAGAGTCTCACCCCGTGAGTCAGGGGCAGGGCTCAAGAACTGCACGCTAGCAGGTTCACAGGGATGCTGAGGCACTGGCCCCAGAGGTGGTGGTGCCTTGCGTCTTACCCTGGTGCTCACTCTGGCCCTCAGGAAAGAAGAGGCCGAAGAGTGGATTGAAGTGCTGGTATTTTATTTGGAAAGTGCAAGCCCAGGGTGCCGAGGGCGAGCAAGGGAAGAGACAAAGCAATGAGATGTGGTGCATTACGTCCTGGCTACTGCTTCTCAACAAGCTGCAAAGAGACACAGTGGGTCACCCAGCAAGTGGATTACTTGGTACAGAGACTTTTCTGGGAAAGTTGAAAGGAGAACTTTTGGAGAAAAGGAGGAGGCAGTTAGCCTAGTTCCCTCCCTTTCCATCCACCATTTCCTATTTTCCAACGTTATCTCTGGGGAGCTAATGTCTCCACAGTTCGGGACTGAAGTAGTCAGTTGGCTGCCTCTGAGAAGGCCAGATCTCGTGTCCCTAGGAGCGGTGTTTCATCCAATGGAGGTGTGACCTGATGCAGGTGGGGTTCGAATGAGAGCACTAACGAGGCAGTGGAGGAATCCAGGGGAACCCACAGGATTTGTGTCATTGCAGGTCGGTGGCACTTGTTGGGTCCAAAGCAAATTTTAAAAATTGAGCGAAGGAAACCAACTTGACAATAAACTATAAAATAAATAAATAAATAAATAATAGAGCCAATAGGATATATTGATGGATTGATAATGGAGTGTCAGGGAGAGGGAGAAATTAAGGGTGAACTTGTTAGCGTGCAGTTCTTTGATGCAGTTCAATGACGGTGTTTACTTAGATGGGGAGAGCTTGAGGGGAAGTTACTTCGTTAGGAAAACTAATTTTTTGCTCATGTTAAATTGGTGAAGTCTATTAAGTGGTCTAACTCTGGATCTGAGGGGAAGGTTCTATCTGGAGATCAGAATTTGAGTCACTGTCATATACATGGTATTTAAAGTCAGAATTCTGGGTGCAGACACCTAAGAAAAGAGGTTGGGTGAAAAGAGACATGAGTAGGGTGCCTGGGTGGCTCAGTCGGTTGAGTATCTGACTTGATTTTGGCTCAGGCCATGATCCCAGGGTTATGGGATCAAGCCCGATGTCAGTCTCCATGCTGAACGTGAAGCCTGCTTAAGCTTCTCTCTCTCTCTCTCTCTCTCTCTCTCTCTCTCTCTCGCTCTCTCTCCCCCCGCCCCTCCACTCTTGCTCTCTCTCAAATTAAAAAAAAAGAAGAAACAGGAGAGATGAGGCAGAAACTCTGACTCTGGCAAGATATACACCACTGGTGGCCTATTTGACAGGTGGTGGGGGCAAAAGCCTCCATATCTGGGTGGGTGGAGGAGAGAATGGAGGGTTGGAAGTGGTGATGGAGAATATGCTCCTTTGAGGAGCTCTGCTGTCCAGGGGAGAAAGGAAATGGGGGGGTGGCTCAAGAGAGCCAAAGGAAGGTGCTTTCAGGGGGTTTGCAGGTGGGGATGACCCAGCAGAGAAGAAATGGGTAAGGCAAGAGAGACGCGGACAGCTGCACGTGGGTTTAGTCTCAGAACTGAGAGGGATGGATTCAGATCACAAGCTGAAGGCTTGGACTTAGAGAAGACAAGGGGCCCCCCCGGAGTAGGAGGGGATGTGGGGTGTGGGCACACGGCCCTGTAGGTAGTAGTAGAGGAAAGGGAAGACAAAATGACTCCATTCTGTGTCTTCTAGAACTGAAGTTGAAGGGGAAATCATCAAAGAGGGTGCTGGAGACGGGAGAGAAGAAGAAGATGGGAAGGTTATCCGAGCAAGGAAAGCGGAGTATTTCAGGGCCACGTGACAGGAGAGCTCAGTGGTGTGGAGGGCCCACTTGAAGTGCAGTCCTGACTGTGGAGTGAGTCGGGTTAGCATGGCGGTGGGTGCTGTCTGCAGTGTTCAGCGGTGTGGGTGCGGGTGCCGGCGAGGTGCTGTGAGTCATGAGTGTGAAGGAGAAGAGGGAGCAGAGTGCGGCTTAGAGCTGGGCAAGGAAGTCTGAGCTGAGTAAGAAGGAGAGCGAAGACACGAGAGAAGAGGCGGCTGGGGGGGAAGGTGAAGAGGCAGGGTCCGTGGGCTGGAAGTCTCAGGGAGGCTGGAGGCAGAGATGGTTATGCTATAGAGTCAGTAATAATATTAAGTTGGAGCCACTGGACGAAAACACCTCTCACAAATACCAAAATCAAACAGCTAAAAGAAAAACGAAAAGAGAAAAAAAATGGACAATGTAAGGACTGTATACAAAAGACAAAGAATACTTGTAAATATAACATGGAACAGCATGATGGGTCGAGGCAAACCTAGTTATCATTTTGCGCTGCTGTGAAAGAATTGAGGAACACCTACATCTCTTCAGAATGCACCGTTGAGTGAATACGGGAGGGGTGGAGAAATGTATTGTAGGCTCCTTTATAGAAGAAAGGGGAACTGTACCATTTTTATCTGTTTATATTAAAAAAAAGATTTGGATGATTAAATCACTTTTGAAAAATGTTTATTTTTGAGAGAGAGAGAGAGAGAGAGTGCAGGTGGGCAAGGGCAGAGAGAGAGAGGGAGACACAGAATCAGAAGCAGGCTCCAAGCTGTGAGCTGTCAGCACAGAGCCCAACACAGGGCTCGAACTCACAAACCGTGAGATCATGACCTGAGCCGAAGTTGGATGCTTAACCGACTGAGCCACCCAGGCCCCCCCAGAATGATTTAAATTAAATACAGCAGGCCACTAAAGGGAAGGGAGAGGGTAAGGTGGAGGACAGAGGAATAGAAATTAGACTCTGAATCAATCTTGTTTTGTAGACCAGCCGTGGAGCGATACCAATAGTTTACATAGTTAAACTAAAAGAAATTCTTTGAATTCCGTCAGGGAATACAAGTTGACGTTTTCTCATCTACGAGATCTGTAGAAAGGACATATTTGCATATAGATTTCCAGGTGTAACTCAGCTTTGCTCACATGTCATAGAATGCTTTACAGAAATATTCTCACAGTGAGATAACACCATTTCATTATTCAGGGCCGCACATAGTGCTTCGACTCCCATCATTTCCTCGGACTTAACCCACAAAGGGCAGCAGGACGCCAGGGAGCTGCACGAAGTATGGAAGCTTCACGAATTTGCTGTCATCCTTGTGCAGGGGCCATGCTAGTGCCCTCTGTAGCATTCCAACTTTAGTATACATGCAGCCAGAGCAAGTGCAAGATATTCTTTAAAAATGGAAAAGTTACATAGGTGGGTGAATGTAAATGTGTATCCGGTCAGTAGCCAGCCACACAGAGAGGAACTATAGTACGCTTAAAACCTGGTGAACTCCCGGCATCGGGTAGGAGGAACTATCTCCAAAACAACTATGAACAAAATCTTAAACTCCTTTTTGTTATTCCAATACTACTGTGTGATATGGGTTTCACACCTGATAACTGGGATAATCTAATGTCATAATTCAGGCTACAGATGAGAACTGGGATTCTCAATGTTGAGGAAAAAATATGTAAGATAGAAGAGTTAAGAAAAAGTTCTTAAGTCTTCAGTTTGTATAGAAAGCATGAACGAGTTTTATCTTAAAAAGAAAACAGGTCCTAGCTTTGTTTTTTTTAAAAATTACATGTAAACACTGCCTTATTTATTTATGTATTTTTTAAACATTTATCCATTTTTGAGAGACAGAGAGAGACAGAGCATGAGTGGGTGAGGGGCAGAGAGAGAAGGAGACACAGAATCCGAAGCAGGCTCCAGGCTCTGAGCTGTCAGCACAAAGCCCAACACAGGGCTCGAACTCACGGACCACAAGATCATGACCTGAGCTGAAGTCGGATGCTTACCCGACTGAGCCACTCAGGCGCCCCAACAAGTCCTAGCTTTGTATCCCAAAGGCCTAGGAACAATGACCAACACAACAGCAATGGGCATTCTAGAGCCTAGATTTTGGTTGTGCGATGCCACTCACCACCAAAAAGGAACCTAGATTTTGTTTTTTCTTAGAAATAGCTGACTCCAGGTCTGGAGCAGAAGATATACGAGATAAGTCTGGAACATCCGATCACACTAGATAACAAGGAAGGTACCAAATGCTACTAACTAACTACCAAAAGGGTTGTATCAGAAAGACTCAGCAACCACTTGAAGAGGTACCCCCACTGGACAAAAATAAGAACAATTTGAGCATCATTAAGTTTAAGAAATACAATGAACTCAAACACATAAAATATGTTGAATTCTGTGATCGTGATACTTAACAATGCTAAAAAAACCAACCACCACCCACTGGTCACTTTTGGAGAATACTAGTAAACCAACTCACTACTCTGAAAACTGGCCAAAGACCTGGGCATTTTATCCTCTTTTTCCAGTGTGAAGTGCAAGTAACCAAATGGCAGACGAGGAAAAGTTTCTCTTTACAGCAGTATTTCGGGGATTGTATGAGGAAGGAATGGTAGAACGAGAATATCGTCAGTTTGCAACCCTTGATGAGTTAATGAGTCTAGGTACTAGGCTGCAGCGGCCTACAACGTACAGAGACCCCCGCACAGGATGCATCTCCTGATGAAAGCATACAGCACCGTGAGGTTTTCTTACCACTGTATCTGAATCCAATCACACCTCTGGATCTACTCCTATTTAGTAGGAAATACAAGGGATTAAGAAACCTGTTAAATGACACCAGGGATATAATAGCAAAATCCAGACTGGGAAACAGAGATGGAGGGAAACTACAGGCTCCAAGAGATTACAAGAATATGCCAGCCACTTAGAACACATAGACCCTGTTTGGATTCTCATTCAAACAAATAAACAAAAACTACTGAAGAAAAAAGGCAATTAGAAATTTGAGAATTTAAGTATCTCGTAATATTAAGGAGTGTTTTTTTGGTATGCTGACAGTATTATGTTTTAGAAGTTCCTATCCTTTAAAGCTATAGAAATATTTATGAATGGAATGATAGGAGCCAGTGTTATAAATTAAGCAAAATTAGCTATGAGTTGATACTTGCTAAGGCTATGTGATGGGTACATGGGATTTTGTGGCCTTTTTTAAAATATATATAAGGCTGCAAAAACCTCAATTTTCATTTATTTTCTAAAGTTTATTTTGAGAGAAGAGAGTGAGAGTGAGAGCGAGCCTGCAGGAGGGGCAGAGAGAGGGAGAGAGAATCCCAAGGAGGCCTCCCACTGTCAGTGCAGAGCCTGATATGTGGCTTGAACTCACAAACTGTGACATGATCTGAGCCAAAACCAAGAGTCAGACACTTAATCAACTGAGCCACCCAGGCTTCCTAGGTTTTATTGTCTTCTTCTACCTTTGTATGTATCTGAAATTTTCCATGACCAAAAAAAAAAAAAAATTCCCAAAGTCAAGTCACCATGATTTGGGCTTTCACTGGAAATGTGTGATGATGGGGAGGGAGGGAGGGATCTAGGGTAACGTTCAGGTTTCTTGCTCAAGGGATGGAATGGGTGGTGGTGTTTTACCAGATCTAGGAAAAGTAGGGAAGGCGGGTTTGTGAACAAGATGAGTTCCATTTTGATCATGTTGATTTGGGATGCCTGTGGTGTATCTGGGTGGGACTGCACAGAAGTTGGTGGAAATAACTTGAGAGAGATGCGGGCAGGGAATGAAAATGTGAGTCACTGGATGACATCACAGGGAGGAACTGTAGAGAAGGGTACGCAAAGGGGTTTGAGGAGTGGTCAACTAGACAAACAATATTTTAGAAACTGGAGGGCCCCAGAGAGGTCTAGAACAGCCTATACACACTCAGACACACGCACACACATATTTATTTATTTTGTGAGAGAGAGAGAGAGAGAGAGAGAGAGAGAGAGAGAGAGAGAGAGAGAGAGAGAGTGAACGAGCATGCATGCATGAGTGGGGATGGGCAGAGGGAGAGAGAATCCCAGGCAGGCTTTGCAGTACAGCACAGAGCTGGAGGCAGGGCTCGATCTTGCAAATCATGAGATCATGACCTGAGCTGAAATCAAGTCAGACGCTTAACTGACTGAGTCACCCTAGAACAGTTTTTTTGTAAGTTGACTCTTCTTCTTTTATTTATTTAAATATAATTTATTGTCAAGTTGGCTAACATACAGTGAATACTGTGTGCTCCTGGTTTTGTGGGTAGATTCCCGTGGTTCATCACTTATATACAACGCCCAGTGCTCATCCCAACAGGTACCCTCCTCAATGCCCATCACCCATTTCCCCCTCTCCTCCACCCTCCCATCAACCCTCAGTTTGTTCTCTATATTTAAGAGTCTCTTATGGTTTGCCTCCCTCCCTCTCTGTTTATATCTACTTTTTCCCCCTTCCCTTTCCCAATGGTCTTCTGGTAAGTTCCTCAAGTCGGACAGCTTTTAACAGGAGGGAATAGAGTCTTATCTCACACAGTATACGAAAATTACCTCAAAATGCTTTCAGACTTCAATTTAAGAGCTAAAATTCCTTAAAACTCTTAGAAGACACAGGTTTAAATAATCTTTATGACCCTGGACTGGGCAACAGATTTAGATAGGACACCAAAGCACAAGCAATCAAAACTTAACTGGACTTCACCAAAACTAAAAACTGTTTTGTGTCTAACAACACTATCAGGAAAGTGAAGAAAACCCACAGAATGGGAGAAAACACTTGCAATTCGTAACTCTGGTGAGATCTGGTATCCAGAATATATAAAGGGGCTCCTGGCTGGCTCAGTCGGTAGAGCATGTGTGCCTCTTGATCATGGGGTCATGAGGTCAAGCCCCATGTTGGACATAAAGTTTACTTTGTTATTTTTTACTTTTTAAAAGATTTTTAAAGTGTTTTTTATTTTTGAGAGACAGAGACAGACCGTGTGAGCAAGGGAGGGTCACAGAGAGAGGGAAACTCAGAATCTGAAGCAGGCTCCGGGCTCTGAGCTAGCTGTCAGCACAGAGTCCGAAGTGGGGCTCGAACCCACCAACGGTGAGATCATGACCTGAGCTGAAGCCAGACACTTAACCTCCTGAGCCACTGAGGTGCCCCGTAAAGTTTACTTTAAAAGAAAAAAAAAGGAGGGGGTATGGGCACCTGGGTGGCTGTCAGTTAAACGTCTGACTCTTGATCTTGGCTCAGATTGTGATCCCACAGTTATGGTTTGTGAGATTGAGCCTCATGTTGGGCTCTGCACTGACAGCATGCAACCTGCTTGGGATTCTCTCTCCTTCCCTCTCTCTGCCCCTCCCCAGCTCACGTTCACATGCTCTTCTCTTAGAATACACACACACGCACAAAAAATGGGGGGGAGGATTTGAACACTTAAAAAAGTTAACATATATCCAATAAACATGGAAAGATGCTGAACACGTTAGGATTAGGAAAATACAAATCAAGGGGCGCCTGGTTGGTGCAGTCAGTTAAGCGTCTGACTCTTGGTTTCAGCTCAGGTCATGATCTCAAAGTTTCATGAGTCTGAGCCCCACATCAAGCTTCTGCTCTGGCAGCACAGAGCCTGGTTGGGATTCTCTCTCCCTCCCCCACTTGCACTATCTCTGTCTCTCTCTTGGAATAAACTTAAAAAAAAAAAAAAGGAAATGCAGGGGTGCCTGGGTGGCCCAAGTAACCAACTTGGGCTTAGGTCATGATCTCACAGTTTGGGGGTTTGAGCCCCACATTGCTCTGTGCTGACAGCTCAGAGACTGGAGCCTGCTTCGGATTCTGTGTCTCTTTCTGTCTCTCCCCCACTTCTGCTCTGTTTGTCTCAATAAAAAACATTAGAGAAAAGGAAAATGCTAAAATATCTTCATACCCACCCTGATACCTAGAATAAAAAATGAAATGGGAAAACATGTGATGAGGATGTAGAGAAATTGGAACCCTCATAGATTGCTGGTGGGCATGTAAAATGGTAACTCTGCTGTGCCGAAGTGGTCTGGCCATTCCTCAAAAAATTAGATTCAAGACCCAGCATTTCTACTCCAAGATATAAAAGAACTGAAAACGTATCTCTACGCAAAAATCTATATACAACAAAGTAGTATTCATAATAGCTCTAATGTGGAAATAACCCAAATGCCTGTCAACTGATCAATGTATATGTAAAATACGGGGCAGGTTTCTTGACTATTCTAAAGTAGAGCATTCCTGGGGCACCTGGGTGGCTCAGTTGGTTAAGCATCCAACTTCAGCTCAGGTCATGATCTCATGGTTTGTGGGTTTGAGCCCCATGTCAGGCTCTGTGCTGACAGCTAGCTCAGAGCCTGGAGCCTGTCTTCAGATTCTGTGTCTCCCTCTCTCTCCGACCCTCCCCTGCTCACACTCTCTCTCAAAAATAAAAACATTAAGAAAAATAAAGCATTCCTGTGAAACCTTTCCTAAGCCAAATGGTACAATGTGAAGCAATTACCATTAATTTAAATGGAAACATTTTTGAGCTTTCCCAGACCCAAAAATAATGTCTCTTAGGCTCTTCTGAGACCTTAGGATACTCTTGGTAATGGAACCACAGGATGAATGGAGAGAAAAGAAGAGATGGCCACACAGCTTGAAGGGAGAACAGTGGCTTGATGCAGAGCGTTGTCCCTGGGGAAGGAGCCTGGCAGGGCCACCCGGTCCAGGGCAAGCACTGCCTGAAGTGCTCCTAGCAAAACCAACACGGAACACTCTTCTTCCCACGTTTTGCCTTTCTTCTTAGGTCTTTTGTAAAAGCAAAATGGCATACTGTGAACTTTTAAAAAGTGGGAGATACATCCGCAAAGTATCTGACATATAGAACGAAGTGCATGTGGTAACACAGATAAACCTCAACAACCCTCTGCTAGGACACCAGTCACCAGATTACATAGTCTAGGATTCCCTTTAGGAGAAATGTCCAGAGTAGGTCAATCTATAGAGACAAAGTAGATTCGCAGTAGCCTAGTCTAGAAGGGGAATGGGGAGTGACTGTTAAGCACAGGGTTTCGGGGTTTCAAGCGATGAATATTCTGGATTGTGGCACAACTTGTGAATATGCTAAAGACCACTGAATTGTGTGCTTTAAAGGGGTGAGTTTTTAAGGTGGATTTTATCTCCACTCGGGGCTTGTGCTCAGCAGTCAGATGCTGCAGTGAAGCCAGGCGGGGGGCCCTGGAGACTGTGGGACCCAAGGACAGCAGCGCCACTCCATTCGCTGCCCCTGCCCTCTTCCATCATCTACCCCTCCCCTACCTAAGTCCAGTAACTGGCTGAATCCCACACAAACTCTGTGGCCTCATTCCTCTTGCCACGATTGGTCTGGGAGTAGACAGGCAGTCCAGTTCTGCCCAAAGAAACTCAGGGTGCCGAGGGGGCTTCTGGGAATTAATTCACTATTTTCAGGTAAAACAGGTCTTCTGCCTCTGGACACTGGAGAATCAAGTTGAGGGCCAGATCAGCTGTCTTGGGAGGCGAGGTGGTTGGACAATGTGCTGAGGGCCAGAGGGCAGAAACATTGGAAAGAAGTCCTTAGAACCACCGTACCTCAGGCCTTGTTGTAGGGAGACGGATCTTCCTCCTGCTGAAGTCATTTTATTTACAAGTCCAAAGCATCCATCCTAATACAGGTTATGGGGACCGTTCCCTAGGGATGGGGCCAGGGGAAGGGAATCCATTTTATTAGCACACTATGATCAAACTTCGTTTAGGTCAAGGCTGGCACGGAGTGTGGTATTGCGGTGCTCTTATATATCCTTAAGATGTTTCTAAGCCTGGTTTCGTGGTTTTTAAGCCCAAGTACTCTTATGGTCCATAGCTAGTTAAGTCAAATCAGCAAGTGTATCCCATGAAGGAAAAATAAAGCTCAAGTTTACCATCTTAATTTCTAGGTAATAAAAATAGAAGGTTACTACTGGGTTTAACTTCAGTCAGTCACTCCACATCTGGTTTAACTAGAAGACGGGGGTTAAGACCTGTACAAGATTAACACAAAGACTGTTCAGAGTATTTGGCTGAGCTCCTAACATGGCCTATAGCTCAACACGTTTTATCGAATATGAAATCCTACATATATTGATTAAAGGGACCCCAAATTGTGGCTTTCTCAAATTCTGCAACTTCTAAAGACCAAGCTGCTGTACCCCTAACAGCAGTTTCATTCCACCCTGGAAGAGGATGCTTCTTGAACAAAAATTAGTAATATATAACCTAGAACTATTTCAGCAATAAAGTAAGTGGCTGCAAATTGCCTAGGCGGACAAAGTTTACTTTATCCAAAAGGCACCTCCAAATAGAAGTCAGAAGTTATTTTTGAAGAAAGCTGGGGGAGGGGTTGAATCGATTTTTGTTACTCACTCTATGTACACAGAACCCTGGACAAGTTTCTTCACCGGAGCTCCTTTCCTCACTCACAAAAAGTGTTAGCACTTGCATTACACTAGCATCCCAAGACCAAAGACTAGAGGTAATACGCAAAAAAATTTACCAAGAAAGAGTTTAATAGGATAGCTCTACTCTTTGGACTAAGGGGGTATACAAAGCAACGTATTTTTTTACAGTCTCCAATTTATTTCCCCCCAACGACAGAGGTGACCTGTGAAAGTGAGTTCAAACTGCAAGCATCAATTTATCTTGCTAGGTCACCAAGAGGAAAGGGGTTCTCTGCAGGGTCACTAAGCTGCAGCAATCAGAAAAGTCCTCATTAACATCTGTTTTTTGGAGCTGCTCTAGTTCACCAATAGGTCTGCTTAAGAACAGTGTCATGACCGGTCTCACACACCTTACAGCCGTGTATAGACACAGCACTTTTTCCTGACGCAAGGACTAGAGCCAGACCTATTCATCTTCTCATTCTAGAAGCCCTGAATGTGAATGAGGTGGAAAGGCTCTTCTGCTGTCAGCTACCAGGCCACAACCTCAGCTCTACCCAATACTCTGCCTTTAAAACTGTGCTTCAGAAACAAGTACAGAAATCCCAGCTCAGCTCCCAGCTGCTCACCCCACGGCCACTCCATGGAGCGTTCCTAACGCCACCAGACACTGTGCTCTCCACCTACATACGGACTCCAAACCAGAAATGGCCGTACCTGGAAACCTCCGCACCTCACACCAGAATGCATCCTGTCCCGAGACCTGGAGAAACCAGGCTCCCCAAATCCTGGGAAAAGATGAGAGGCAGCGTTCCAAGCCAAACTGTATCCAGCTTTATTAAAGATACTTTTCATAAACAATCATGGTATTTCAGGCAGGACGTGGTCATACAATCGTTACAGTGTACATCAACTTTCAAACTCCCTTCTTCAACGGACTACCAAAATCAGAAAGCCACTATAAAACCCAATGAAGTCTTCATTTGATGCTCTGAACAGGGAAAGTTTAGAGTGAGGGTTGACATTTCACATTTAGCATGTTGTTTAACAACTTTTCACAAGCCGACCCTGACTTTCAGGAAATGAAATGAAAATGGCAGAATTATCAATCTGAAGTTCCAGAAGCTATAAAAGGAACTCTTTTGAGGGATGCCGTCTCCCTGGTGACACTGTAAAGTCCAGATTGCCTGACGTACTGGGAACCATTGCGTGGGGTCTGGTTCCAACAGGTCTCTGGGTTTAAGGGAGTCAAGTCTATGTTGAAGGCAGAGGGAGAAAAGGACATAAAAAAATGAACTTCAGATTTTCCACACCACAAGGCCTTTGTGCCAAGGTGGCTAATGTGTGTCAACATCAAGGAATCGCTCCTCTTTGGGAACCAAGAGGAAGTTTCTCAGGAACTAGAAGGGAACGGTGTTTTCCCCCTTGTACCAATCTAGCTTCGGAGATACTCTAATAGTGACATATGCCCTTCCCCCCAAACAACAATGAAGTGTTCTGTGTGCTAACAACATAGCTTAAAAAAAAAAGTAAAACAAAATTCTGCATTTTTATAAAACTTGATAAAAAATAGTATTTCAAACTGTACAGTCACCAGAAGTACACAGTTATCAAAAATGCACACACTTCACTTGGCGTCTCCGGCACCTTCAGCTTTCTGTGCCTGAAAGAAAGATTGATACAACATTACCACCCGTGGATGCGAAATATCTTTACTCACATTCTATCCCTAGCATCACTTTGCTCCCAGGCCCACATTCGGGGTTTAGATTCTCTGTAGGTAACTTCCCTTCCGACCTTACTGAAAAATTGGGGAAGGGGACACACTACAACACCGGAGTTTAGTCCCAGCTTGAAAACTCTAAGGTGTAGCAGGAGCTCAGGACAGACAGGGATCTCCCACTACAGTGCCCTTTATCGGGCCGCAGAGGTTTTAAGAATCCAGAATTCAAGCTAAGAGAAAACCCACAAGCAAACTCTGGACTGAAAAGCATACTTCGAGTGACAGACACAGGAGAAGCAATAAAAAAAGCTTTGGGGATCACTAACTGATTCAGAGCAGACTTAACAGAAAGTGAAGTGGCAGTCGTACCTGGTCTGTTTTGGCATCTCCGTTTTCTGCTGGGTTATTTCCATCCTTGCCAGCATCAGCTTTCCCCTTTTTCCCTTTGGGTACCTTCTCTCCCTTCTAAAAATGGGAGGGAGGAAAAAAAAGAGTGTTTTCTTCTAATTTCACATTAGCAGGGTATGGTCTGCAAAGTTCTGCTAAAAAGTAGGATTGTTTACCAAAGATCGATCAATCTCTCTCTCTCTCTCACACCCCCACCCCCCGCAGAAACCTTTCCCCACTGATAAAAACTGGTAAAGATAAAAGTAAGGCCAAATAATCTATCATCTGCTGTGGTCTTAAGTATACAAGTTACGGGAGTGTAAATAATAAGTAAAAATACTTGGGTTTCAAATATACAATTTCCTATAAATGGAGGAATCTTCCCCCGAATCCTGTTGTTCACATATTTTTATTCTGATAGTTCTTGATTAGAAAACTTGTATACAAATTTCAGGAACAAAGCAAGCTAGCCAAACAGTTTACAAGATCCATTAATGGGGTCACCACTATGAATTAAGACACTGAAGAACAGGCCTCACTCAGTGAAAATGACCAATTCCAACATTTCTTATTAAAATAAGTATTTTAAGAGAGAAAGAGATAGAGAGGAGGGGAGGGGCAGAGGATGAGGATGAGAGAGAGAGAGAGAGAGACAGAGAGGGAGGGGGAGAG
>PISW01008456.1:0-73740 GCA_004023785.1 Mungos mungo
AGACTTCCTGCTTCTCACATTCAGTGCTGCTCACCAGTGGCAAGTCAACTACTTTTCTGAAAAGCTGACCATCATTTAAATTTCAAAACATCCCAGAGAAACGTACTTTCCAAAATGTAAATTTAGATGACCTCCCTGTTCAGCCACAAGAAATACTCCAACATCCTCCAATTTCACTCAAAAAAATTTAAGGACCTTTACCCTGGTCGCCCTGGTCCCCAAAGGCCCAACACGAACTACATCCCAAGCCCCCCCCCTCGCCACCCCATCTCACACTTTCCTCCCCGAGACACCCCACCACCGTGACCACCTGGGATTCTACAGACGACTGAGGAGCAGCGGGAGGACCACGTGCCACCACCTGCTCCCGGGCTCCCGGTCAGGGACGCCAACAGCCTGCCGCCCGCCCTGTGGCGCTCCGGGCCCTGCTCCTCGGAGGGAGCGCGAGCGTGCAGGTGCACACCGGCCATGGCCAGGGCCGGCAGGGACGCACAGCCGCAGGGCCGCCCCAGGCCCACCGCCTACGTGGCCGTCCAGTAAGGCCCCCGGGGACAGGCGCGTCCGGAGACGTTGCGCAGCGTGTCCCGTGCGTGCGCGTCCACACGCCACAGCAGAGCAGCTCCTCACCTGCCGCGACGACGGTGCTCGCCCACAGCGTGTTCTCGATGCTGAGACTCTCGTGGACGGGCGGGTCAGTGTCCTCCTGTTCAGAGGGAACGGGAAGAAAACGGCAAGTTAGCGATTTCTTACGTTCGGGGTCTACAGCCATAAACCCAGTGCGCAGGCCGGCTCACTCAGCGAGCACCGCGCGGCACTGCGAGAGAAGGGTGAAAACCAAGGGAAGTTACACAGATTCTGGGAAGACAGCGGAGCGGGCCGGGAACCTCCCCACCAGATGACCCCAGCAGGGGCAGAGGCTCTGTGACGGGACTGCCTCGGAACTGGGGACCCTGCCGAAGGCTTGCAACCTGTCCCGGAGAAGTAGCCAATCGTGGTCGATTCCGGCTCTTAGCACGGCAGCCCCCGCCCGGCCCGCACCCCAGGCGAGCGGCAGGCAGCCGTGCACGTGTTTCTGGAACAGCCTGCAGACGCCAGGTGCACAGAAAGGACCCTGTCCCTCCAGACAGCGGGAGGCCGTGCTGTGATCACACAGGTGCAGACACAGGCTGGCGGCCATTGCTGTCGCTCTCCAGCTCCAGCTCCAGCTGAAGTGACTTCAAGGGGATGGAAGGGCCCGTGCCCTCTTAGCCCCTTTTGTTTTTTACTTTCCCCCTTTTGGGAGCCACACATTAGAGACCAGGGCACTGAAAAACAGCTGGCTGTATGGGCAAAGTTGGGAAGTGACTGCGCACGCCCAAGGGAAGGCTCAGAGAAGACCTGAGAAGACCTGCAAAGACATTACATTCACGCCTCAGGCTGACACCCAGCACAGAGACAGTCTATAATAATTAAAATAAACCCATAAGTATAATGACTAAAACCCCAGCAAACCCTGAGGGAGAGATTTTTGACTTCTAGAGTTATTATACTATTTATAATATAATATTATAATATTATACTATTGAAATATACTATAATACTATAATATTATACTATTAAAAATACTATTTTTGAAATAGCAAGGCATTAAAAAATATAAATAAAACAACCCAGAAAATGACAGCTCATTAGAAGGAAAAAATGCAAATGAAGAGAAACCATCCCTGGAAAAGACCTGATGTCGGATACGCTAGACGAGGGCGTTAAAAGGAAAGCATTAGACGTGTTCCAGGAAATGAAGAAAACAATGTGTGAACAAAACAGAAATATCGATGGAGATAGGGACAGAAACCAAAAGAAATGGAAGAGCGGAAGAGCACAACGACTCAGATGAAAACGTCCCTGAAGACTCAGCAGATGGGACGAGGCAAGAGAACCAGCTCCCCGGAACCAGAACGACGGGAAGGGCCACGTGTGAGGAACAGAAGAGAAACGCGCTGGGAAAACGGAAAGGGCCTGAGGGGCTGCGGGCACCAGGGAGAAAACAATCCCCGCGCCGTGGGGGTCCTGCAGGGAGAAGACGGGGTGCAAAGTGTGGAGAAACCCTGAAGAAATAAGGGAGGAAAACACGCCAAATCTGAAGAAAGAAGTGAATGTAGACACTGAAGGAATTCAACCAAATCCAAGCAAGAGGAACTCCAAGAAACCCGCACGGAGCCCCGTTCTGATAACACTGTCAAAAGCCAAAGAGAGAATCTCGAAAGCAGGAAAAGAAAAAAGAAAAAAGCAAGAAGCAAACCACCACATACAAGGGATCTCCAATAAGGTGACGGGAAGATTTTCATTACAAATTTTGGAGACCAGAAGGCAGTGTGGTGATATATTCAAAGTGCTCGAACACACACACACACACACACACACACACACACACACACGTGCGTGCGCGCATGCGTCAGGCACAAGTCCTAGAACCAGCAAAACTGTCCTTCAAACCTGACAGCAACACCAAGACATTCCCGGACGAGCAAGAGCTAAGACGGCGTGTGAGAGCTGGGCCTTTGCCGCACGACCTGCCGCGGGCGGCCCTGCAGCTGAAGGGCCAGGACGCAGCAAGAGGAACCGACAGGGCAAAGCGACATCTCACTAAGGGTCAGCAGGCGACCATGAAAGCAAGTGCTACTCTAACGATGGTTCTGGTTCCTAGCGCCCTTTTTGTTCTCCACTGACTGAAGAAACGGATACATAAAAGCTAGTATTGTTGCCACTTTGGTCTGTAATTCCAAATCTTGTTTCCTACATTATTTAAGAGGCTGGTATTAGAAGAATTATTAGCTTATGTTTTTAGGCACAAAACACATAACGAGGCAACTGGGTGACACCAGCAAACACAAGGGTGAGGAAGGAGCTAAAAAGGAGCAGCGCCTTCGCACGCTACTGAACGTGAGCTGGTACAAATTCAAAGCGGAGTATTGTATCTTTCGGGATGCTGAATGTAATCCCCATGGTAACCACCAAGAAAACAGCTACAGAATATACACAATGAGGAAATGAGAAATTTAAACATTTCACTGCAAAAACCAACTGAACACAACAGAAGACAGTAATGTGAGAAATGAGGGAGAAAAGTACAGGGCGCATAGGAAAACCTTGAACAATGACAGAAGGAAGGCCCTTCTTCTCAGTAGTTCCTCCCAATATCAATGGGTTAAACTCCATAATCAAAAGACAGAGACGGGCACGGTGGATAGAAACGCGTGACCCAACCGCAGGCCGCCCGCAGGTGGAGGCTCACCTTACACCCAAAGACACTACGAGGCTGCAAGAGAAGGTTCGAGAGGAGATGCTCTCTGCAGATAGTAAGCAAATAAGCAGAAGGAGCAGACGTGGCCACAGGAGTATCAGACAAAACACATATTAAATCAAAAAAGGTTATGAGACATTATATGTTAATCGAATGTTCAGTAAGGCATGAAAATTATACACAACTCTGCATCTAACAAAAACTATAAAAATATATGAAGCAAAACCTGACAGAATTTGAGAGTATTAAAACAGATGGTGCAAAGTCCTCGGGGGAGACCCTAGCGTCCAGCTCACACGTCTGGCCGGCGCCTCCAGACAGAGGCCAAGTGAGCAGGAGACTCTGTGGGAAACCAACCAGACCCACTGGTCACAGAGGACACCCCAAAACAGCAAGCACATTCTTCTAAGGGAACACGGGACATTCCCCAGGACAGACCTGATGTCACGCATGAAGTCTCAGCAGATCATCATAGAAAGTATCTACTCCAAGCATGATGAGATCAAGTTAGAAATCGGTAACAGAAAATTCACAAAATTGTGGAAATTAAACACTTTTAAACAACGGATGGATTAAGAAGAAATCACAAAGGAAATTAAGAGACGCTTAGACACAAATGACACTGAGGCACCACTTACAGAAGCTTAGGAAGGGCAACGTAAGTGGTGCTAAGGGGAAACTGATACTAAAAAAGAGGAAAGACCTCAAACTGATGACCTAAATTTACAACTGTGTAGCAAGAAAAAGAATAAACTAATCCCAAAGCTAACTGAAGGAAGGAGGGAAAAGTGAGAACAGAGACAAATGAAATAAATAATAGAAAAACCATTTTAAGAAATGAATGAAAGCATTTATGATTACAAAAATGAATTCGACAAATCAGGAAGAGAAGGAACTACCTCCACATAATAACAGTCACATGAGGGCACCTGCTGGGGGGCACTGGGGGTCACATGCAGGTGCTGAATCACTGGGTCCCACTCCTGAAACCGATACTACACTGTATGTTAACTAACTTGAATTTATATAAAAAATTTAAAAGATAAAAATAAAAGCAATACAGGAAGAGCCCACAGAGACCATCTTCCCAAGTGGTGAAAGACTGAAACCTTCTCATCAGGACGCCCACTTTCTCTCCATCTGATCAACGCAGAATTCAAAGTTCTCGCTAGAGCAATCATGCAAGAAAAAGTAATAAAAGCCACTACTGGGTAGGAATATGTAAATTTACTTGTTTGCAAATAATATGATCTCATAAATAGAAAACACTGAAGATTCCACAAGAAAACTGTCCGACCGGACAAATGATTTCAGCACAAGTAGCAGGACACGCGGTCAGCACACGGAAACCGCTGGCACGTGTGTGCGCCAGGACCACAGAGAAACAAATCCTCCTGGCATCAAAAATAATAAAATACTTAGAAATTAACTTGAAAGACTGGGAAAATAAAAAGTACAAAACAGCTAAAACAATGTAAAGATGACATAAATAAATGGAAACACATCCCACATTCATGGACTGGAAGACTTAATATTGTTAAAATGTCAATACTAAGCAAAATGATCCATAGGTTCAATGCAATCTGTTATCAAAATCCCAATGACATTTTTTGCAGAAATAGAAAAAAACCCTTCTAAAATTAATATGGAATCCCAAGGGACCCCATTATGCATAGTCTTGGAGGGGAAAAAAAGAACAAAACTGGAGGAATCGGAATTCCTGATTTTATTTTTATTTTTTTAAAATGTTTTATTTATTTTTGAGAGAGAGAGTGACAGCGTGAGCAGGGGAGGATCAGAGAGAGAGGGAGACACAGAATCTGAAGCAGGCTCCAGGCTCTAAGCTGTCAGCACAGAGCCTACGGCAGGGCTCGAACCCACTAACCGTGAGATGATGACCTGAGCCAAAGCCGGACATTTAACCAACTGAGCCACCCAGGCGCCCCAGGAATTCCTGATTTTAAACTCACTATGAATCTAGTGATCAGAATACTATGGGGCTGCCATGCAAACACACAGACCAGTGCCACAGAGGGAAGAGCCCAGAAACGAACCCGTGCACAGACAGACAAATAGCTTTCGCTGAGGGTCCCAAGACCTTACACTGGGGAAAAATCTTTCAACAAATGATGCTGGGAAAACTGGATACCCAACTTGCCAAACTGCAGAGTTACCCTTCCCTAATGCCACATATAAAAATAACAAAATGAATCAAAGACCTAAATGTAAGACTTACAACAAAAAAATCTTAGAAGAAAACACGGGACAAGAGCGTTATGACACTCGACTTGGCAGTGATTTTGTGGATGTGACACCAAAAGCAAAGACAAGAACCAACCGTTGGGCGCCAGGGGCTCAGTGGGTGGCGAGTCGACCTTCAGCTCAGGTCATGGTCTCAGGGCCAGTGGGATCGAGCCCTGCGTGGGGCTCTGGGCTGACAGTGCGGAGCCTGCTTGGGGTTCTCTCTCTCTCTCTCTCTCTCTCTCTCTCTCTCTCTCTCTCTCTCTCTCAAAACAAAAAATAAAAATGCTTAAGATGGTGAATTTTATGTTAATGTATCTTACCTTAACAAAATAAAAAAAATGACAAAAAATACTGAAATATTTAAAAATGAAGTTCCATCCCAATCAGTCCAGGGATGTGGAAGTGATAAGCCCGACAGAAGATGAACGCGGAGCTCCTCCCGAACCTTCTGGAGCCCCTGGCCCGGGCGCGCCGTCCCCGCGCTCCTCCTTGCGCCTGCCCGTCCGCAGCTGCCCGTCCTCAAGTGACACGAGGGCACAGCAGTAGGACTGCAGTGGTCTGACACCCGTCTACGGCTCCCTCAGGAGGGAAGTTCAGAAATCAGTAATGGCGCCTGTCATCGGGTCCGGCGTCTCCCGCTGTGTCAGCCCCGAGGTGAGGAAGCGCGTCTGTTAACAGGCTTTCTACACTGCAGATACACGGGCCGACACAATCCTGTTTTGGAGATTTAAGTTGGTTCACCCTTTACTTTTCCACAACCATTCAATCATGTGACTGCGCCACCCTCTTTCCGTCACAATTCTGGACGCAGAAGCACAGCAGGCAGATTGCTTCCAATTCTGCAGCAACAATGACTGTAGACATTAAGCTTTTGTAAGATCAGGAAGTTGTTGTAGAGACAGCTCCTTACCAATCTCATACGGCACAGAATAAAGACTGGGAGGATGGGAAAGAAACGACCTCCAAAGAGCTTGCTCTTTGGCTTTCCTCCTCTTTAGCGTTATAACTTGAAAGATGATATTTGCTTTGGGGAGAGAGAAAGCAAAGTGATACCATTTGAGGCTGTTTTCTCAACATTTAAAAGACAATAGAAATTTGCTTTTTAGAAAGGGAGTATTTTGATTGGAAAAGACCTCAACAGTGACACGTGCTTTGGTCTGGAGAAGACATTACAGCAGAAAATATATTTGTAAGTAAGATTAAATGATGTTAAAGGCCCACAAACACTGGCACTATTTCTGCACTGGCTAGTTTTAAACTCTACACTTCGAGAGGACTGCTTCGTCCTGAACAGTAAGCAAATCAATTACGTCACTAGCGACAGCACGAACACTGCTAGGACTCAGCGCGCCGGACAGTGAGCACCTGGGGTCACCCCGAGTCACGAGGCCGAAGCAGGCACAGCTCACAACGCACCCACTCGGACTCCGCGCAGGCAACAAAACACATCTACACGCGCTGCTGCAGGACACGGGAATTGATTCGCTCTGATTCGTAATTACTTAGGCTGATCCAAAATGTGTATTTTCCTCTTTGTATACCATTCTCTAAAAGAGGAATACAGGCAGGTGTCACTTCCTTAAATGCTGACTTTATACTTCAGTAATTAAACTGACAAATTCCATTTTCTGGTCACGAAACCAGTAACTTAAGTGTTTTCTTTCCTCTTTTTTGAAAGATGCACACAAAAATGAAGATTTTTCTCCTTCAATAATCCAGGGCGCGATGACATATTTAAAAGGAGGGAAACAAAATCTCGTCAGAAGCACCCAGAGGAGGCAGCGACAGGCGGGCGGTCCGAAGGGGCGGGAGCCCACACGAGGCAGACACGACTCGGGGGGCCCCGAGCGCCCCGGCCGCCCTGCTCACCCACACAGAGCCACGGTTGGCAGGGTTTTCCTCCTGACAGCGGCTGCTCGGCCCGGGCTGGGGCCTGGGCACACATGCTGGGGGCTGCCCGCCGTCCTGGGCAGACTCACCATCGTCCTCTCTGAGCTGGAAATCCTGAGATGGCTTCTTCCTTCCTCTGACCAGACCTCCGGGAGGGATCCGGCTACCCTTCCACACCCTCCTTTCCCCACCCCTGCACGCTTGCGCTCACGCTCACACAGCCACACACTGTGTAAACTGCCTTGCCAGCCCTGGTGTGTTTGGCCACACTCTCTCACACACGCGCACGGATTCGGGGCTCTGCGCACCGTCTGGGACACACACACACACGCACGCACACACGGATTCGGGGCTCTGTGCACCGTCTGGGAGATACACACACACACACACACATGGATTCGGGGCTCCGCGCACCGTCTGGGAGAGACACACACACACACACACACACACACACACACGCGCGGATTCGGGGCTCCGCGCTCCGTCTGGGAGACACAGTGACCAGCACGAACGTGAGAGACAGGGAGGAGGACAGCAGGCACTGTTCTAAAACAGGACCAGTGGTTGAGCTCACAGCTCATAATCTACTGTCCTAACGGAGCCCTTCCTAAGGCTTTTTCTCACGCTAAATTGTCTTTAACTAGAAGTGTTTTTTTCCATAACTATTTTTGCAAACACACAAGAATCTTGGTCTTCTCCAGAACCCGTCATGCACGCCCTCATCTGTCTCCAAGAACACCTCGAACACGCTTTTTTAATTTTTATTTATTTATTTAGTTTAAGTAAAAGCTTTTATTTATTTTTTTTTTCACGGACAAATGAGTTTTATTTGAAGGGTGTGAGAAAAGTTTACTGTTAGAAACTCATAAACATAAGCCAATATGTTAAGAGTAAATCAAAAAAACATGTCATATCCATAGATTATTTTAAATTCCCAGCCTGTTAATTCCAATGTCTTCATTATATTTGAGTCCAGTTCTTTTTATTTGTTACTTAGAAATTTCTTTCTTTTTTTAATGGTTTTTTAATAAGTTTTAATAATGGTCATATTGGTTTCCACAGAACACCCAGAGCTCTTCCCCACAAGTGCCCTCCTCCATGCATACCACCCCCTTCCCCTTTCCCCCTCCCCCTTCAGCCCTCAGTTCATTTTCAGTATTCAAGAGTCTCTCATGATTTGCCTCCCTCCCTCTCCCTCTTTTCCCCCCTTCCCCTCCCCATGGTCCTCTGTTAGGTTTCTCCTATTAGACCTATGAGTGCAAACATATGGTCTCTGTCCTTCTCTGCCTGACTTATTTCACTTAGCATGACACCCTCGAGGTTCATCCACTTTCCTACAAATGGCCAGGTTTCATTCTTTCTCATTGCCATGTAGTACTCCATTGTGTATATACACCACCTCTTCTTGATCCACTCATCAGGTGATGGACATTTAGGCTCCTTCCATGTTTTGGCCATTGTTGACAGTGCTGCTATGAACATTGGGGTACATGTGCCCCGATGCATCAGCACTTCTGTATCCCCTGGGTAAGTCCCTAGCAGTGCTATTGCTGGGTCATAGGGGAGTTCTATGGATAGTTTTTTGAGGAACCTCCACACTGTTTTCCAGAGCGGCTGCCCCAGTTTACATTCCCACCAACGTGTAACAGGTGCCTACACTGTTTCTCCACACCCTCACCAGCATCTACAGTCTCTTGATTTGTTCATTTTAGCCACTCTGACTGGCCTGAGGTGGTATCTCAGTGAACATGCTTTTTTTTTTTTAATTAATTTTAATGTTTATTTTTGAGAAAGAGAGAGAGCAAGCAGGGGAGGGGCAGAGAGAGAGGGAGACACAGAATCTGAAACAGGCTCTAGGCTCTGAGCTGTCAGCACAGAGCCCGACATGGGGTTTGAACCCACAAACTGCAAGATCATGACCTGAGCTGAAGTTGGACACTTAACTAACTGAGCCCCCCAGGTGCCCCTCAAACATGCTTTTTACACTGATGCACTTATAAAAATAAAGTTGTGAAGCAGTGGCCATCTCCCCTGCAGCACCCCCGTGGCGTGCTCGGTGTCCGGCACGTAGTAAACGCTTTCTCAGCAAGGACACCCGCTCACCTGATGAGCAACCACGGAAGCAGCGAGCTGACTGCGACAGAAACCTGTCACTACAACCGCAGCCGCCGGAAGCGAGCCGCAGCCGCACCCTGACCCCGCGGTTACTGCACGGCAGTTACGGGGCCAGCGCACAAGCCGCATTAAAATCCCAAGGTACCGAGTCTCCAAATCCTTCCAGACGACTGGGGAGAAGGGACCTCAAGCTGGAGCAAAACACCTCGATCCTGAAAGGGGCGTTCAATGAAGCGCCTGAGTGTGCGTGAGCAAATGCAGGTGGGCGCGCGCGCGCCCACCCGCGCAGCCGTCACTGCCATCGGGAGACGGTGCGGGTATCACAGCGCCAGCTGTGACCCAGAGTCAGAGCTGAGCCAGCAAAGGTACGTCATCTTAATGACTCCTCGGGTTTTCAAGGTGAAGGACCCCGGACCCTTCCTGAGAAAACAGGCCAAACAGAAACCGGCGCTGAGGGCCCCATGTTGAGACCAGACCCACAGAGTTAAGAAGTGGAAACATTCTCTAGGTTTTCCCTCTTCAAAGAGTTCAAAACTACTGTTTTAATTTATTCTCTAAGCACTCTTTCACATTTACGGTTTGCCGTTTTTCACTTATAGACACAAAGAATATGTCTGTCTCTAACAGAAGCTTTAGCTCACCCTGGTGAACGTGCCCTCGAAGCTGTGAATGTCCAGTCGCGGCTTCTGGGCGTGAACGTAGGCGCTGATTGAAAACAGGTCCTGGAACACAGAGATCGGAGGTAAGTACGTTACGACTGAGCAAACGTAGTCACAAAGTTTTCAATTACCAACGATCATTTTTCACACATTGTTCACCAAAAGTGATGGCTGGTTTCCCTACATTCTGTGCGCCAACACCATGAATCAGGATGGGAGATAATTAAGAGAAATAATTTTTACGCTCATCAGAGGTGTGGCGATGTCCCTGGGCGCTAGCACGCTGCTGCTGAATGACAGGTGTGCGAATGCAGCACGTGGGGCATGAACTGCATTGATGACAAATTTTATTTTTTTAAAGGCACACGGCAGTTGTTACCAGGAGACCACAAAGAGTTTACAATACTGGGAAGTTCCTTGTCTGGTTAGACTTTGACAAAACCAAAGCCCACAAGGGACATAGCAGCCCGGGGAAGAGCGGCTTCGCTTCTGTTCGTGCGGAGACTCCACGCGCCCCACAGGGCCAGCGCGTCACCGACACTGTGAGACAAAACCCCCAGGCACAGTCTGAAGTCTGTTATAACCTAACTATGCCAGTCTACTTTTCACACTGATTCACATGGACACAAACGACATTGTTCGTGGGGGAGTTCTGCCCACAAGTGGAGATTATTTGTAGCGAAGCTCTTCAGAGTAAACTAGGAAAGGTCCTTTAGTTCTTGACACTGCACTAGGGGCTTAAAACCACAGTCTTAATGGGCTATCAAGAAGCTGGGCAAGTACAACACACACAGAACCTTACGAAATGTGTCCTCACGAGGGGCCTGAAATGTCAGGGACGCCGCGACAAGGAGGCCCAGAGCCCCCGCCTGCTGTGCCCGCGCTGCCCGGCAGCGCCCTCACCTCCGCGTCCCCCAGGTCTAGACTCCCTGCCGCCGTCTGAAGGCAGTCCGGACTCCCTGTCCGGCCCACGAGCGGTCTACACGGTTAACAGGAGACAGTGCGTGCACCTAAGGTAACTGAAAACCTCCACCGCAGAGACAAACGCGCCTCTAAGTTTAAGGTGAATTCTTTAATATAAACGCAGGTTTGGTACAACAATCCAGTGAGTACGGAAAACACTAGGCACGAGAGAAAACCAGCCACTCCCGCAGGGACACGTCAGACCCACGCTCACGGCACAGGAAGGTGAAAGCTGTGGACAGCGCGTCTCCGACCCGGGTGGGCTGCCTGACGAGGCCGGAGGCGCTGCACTCCAGATTTACAGGCCGCGCTCACACCATCCCCGGAGCGAGATCGATGCCCAGCCTGCGGCACAGCTCTCACCGCCCGGCCCAGAAGTCGCATCACTTGAAGCCTGGGCTCACAGGCCCCAGATGCCTGCACCGGACTCTGAGCTGGACCGGACGCCGTCCGCCCGGGCTGTCCTGGCCGTGGCACGGGCAGTGCCAAACTGAAGGCAGGAACAGGCTGGCAAACAGCTTGGAGCGGCAGCGGGGGCAAGAACTCAGACCCCTAGGCAGGGAGAGGAGGGGGCTCAACCCCAGAAACCACCCTGGGGAGGCTGGGCCGGCAGGGTCACCTGAGCTGCCCCCAATCAAAGGCCCCTGCTCTGACCGCCACGTGAACTCAAGGTGCTACTGGCACCAATGTGTGACCCTGCCCAGAGCTGCAAGCGGAGGCCCCCACGCTGGTGACCCCTCCACAGCGCCACCTGTCTCGGGACTGTCTCACTGCTGTTCCCTTGTGGTCGGCGTTCCAGATGAGCCGGGGTCCGTGACAGCGGACCCCATGCTCGACCCCGCCTCCCCTCCCCCTCCCACGCACACATCAGAGCGAGGTGGCCTGACTAGGAAGTGCGCCGCCCCGGGACGGGAAGGCTCTCTTCTGGGCCATTCCCCAGTAAATGCTGGGGACGAAAGGGGTGGCGGGGGGCTGCGAGGCACCGTGAAATGGTCTGAAGATGAGATTTCCTTCTGGCCGATTCCTAAACACGACATGTCTTCAGGGTTAAGCTGTATGAATATATTTTCCTGTAAAAAATGCTTTGTGCTTCTGCATAAAACCCTTCTGGCTGAAAGTCTGGGCAGGCGACGGGAGGCCGGCAGGCGGCCCAACAGAGGCCCAGACTCGGGGCAGGAGCGCAGGATGAGGTCATGGCTGCCGCTCACGGCTGTTGGGAGGCCCAGCCTTCCCTCTGCCAGAGCCCGGCATTTGATATTCCAAGGGGCTGCGGGGCCTAGAGCCCCGGCTGCCGGGGTCTCCCACCCAGACCGGGTGCGAGTGGCGGACTGCGAGGCTCTAGCGGCTCAGGGGCGCAGGCTGGTCCCCCCCGGGCTGCGTGGGGTCCGAGGACAATACCGCTCACACTCCTCCTGGGAAGACACGGTGGCCGAGGGGGTGGGCTGCACAGACAGGAGCAGGCAGCCTGAGACAGGCCCGCGGCAAGCCAGGCTGGGGGGTCTGGAACGAGCCTCCAGGCGGGGCCCCACCACTCCAGATGACGAAGCACGTGCTCCAGCCTCGAGGTTCATGCTGCACATCTGCTTCCCCCCGGGTCAGGGATCTGGGTGCCTGCCTCCATGAGTCCCCACCCCGCTGCCGGGGCGGGCCATTTCACGCGTGTTCTCCCCACCGCTGCTGGCGCAGGCAGCGCACCCCGTGTGAGGCCACTGCGAGGGGCTCTGGAAGCCGCCTGGTGCTCCCCCCAGATTCACCCCATGTGCCCTTTACGTGGCTCTCTGTGCCCCGTGTCCTTTCGCTGGAATAAATCATGGTCATGAGGAGGACAATGTGCTGAATCCTGGGGGTCCTCCCAGGGAGTCATTAAAACTGGGGGGAGGGGTCTTGAGACACCTGGATGACTCAGTCGGTTAAGCATCTGACTCTTGATTTTAGCTCAGGTCATAATCTCATGGTTTGTGAAGTCGAACCCCATGTCGGGCTCTGTGCTGACAGTGTGGAGCCTGCCTGGGACTCTCTCTCCCTCCCCCACTACCCCTTCCCTGCTGGTGCTCACTCACTCTCAAATAAATAAATAAACATTAAAAAAACCCTGGGGGTGGTCTTGAAGGTCTCTCAACACAGAGAGTTTGCCATTTTTTCAGAGTTCTGGTTTTCATTTTTTGTTGTCTGTTTTATTTTGGGTTTGCCTCAGAATAAATGTTTCAGTGTGGCTGCTATATTTAGGCAGAAAAACACAGATTAGCAAGCGTAAAGACACAGAGCTCGAGCGCCAGGGCAACCACAGCCGCTGAAGAGTGACGGGGAAGACAGGGACCTGAGACGGGGGGGGGAGGGGGGGGTGCCTCAAAGAGGCCCCGCCTTCCGGCATCCTCTCACCCCTACGCCACACAACCCACACTCAGGGTGGGCACCGCAGCCCCCCAACTTCAGGAAAGCCAGAGTTCAGAGTCTGACTTCAACCAAGTTAACTACCCATTAAAACAAAACAAACACAAAAAACAATACTCTTCAGAAGAATTTAAGTCAATCCAGAGTCTCTACAATGTATCACTGGAAATGTTGAAGAAACAATCAAAATTTCTGGACATGAAAACACAAGAAAACAAGATCTGTATTGAGAAAAGAATTCAATCAATAAAGACTAATTCTGGGGCACCTGGGTGGCTCAGTCAGTTAAGCATCCAACTCTTGATTTTGGCGCAGGTCATGATCTCACAGTTAATTAGCAGCATGGAGGGAACATGCTTGGGATTCTCTTTCCCTCTCTCTCTGCCCCTCCCCTCCCCCCCGCCACGTGCACACACATGCGCAATCTCTCTACTTCTCTCTCAAAATAAACCAAAGAAAGAAAGAAAGACTAATTCTAAATGACCAGATCAGAAAGAGATGAGAATTTCAAGCAATTATAACATCTCAAAGACTTAAAGAAAAATATTCTCCTAAAGAATAAACAATGTGGAACCAAAGCACACACACAAATACATTTAAGGAAAAAGAACCATATGGAAATTCTAGAATTTAAAAAATATGAAACCCAAAATAAGTTTATTAGGTGGACTTAACAGCAGACTGGAGATGACAGAATAAAATCAGTGAATTCAGAGAGAGATTAAGAGATAATGATTCTGAAGACACCAAGGAAAAAGATCTAGAAAAGGCTACGGCCACAGTGCCACCGGTCTGCCACGCTTAGAGCTGGGCTCCAGGGAGGAGTGGAGAGAGAAGGGGGAGGAAAACCACGAAGAAGGAAGGACTAAAAATATGCCAAATATGTTAATAGTCCAGACAGATTCCAGAAGCTTAGAGAAGCCCTAGACAGACAAATAAAATTTAAAAAAAATCCAATACCTACAATGACAACAGAAAGTCACACTGCTACAATAAATAAATAAATAAATAAATAAATAAAAGGAAAGTCTCACAAACACGTAGAGAAAAATGACATATTACACACAGGTACAACTATCAAAGTAACACTGATTTCTCATTAGAAATAATGGAAGCAGGAAGACAGTGGAACACAATATTTAAAGTGCTACAGGGGAAGAAAAACTGGTCAACCCAGAATTCAATACTCAGCAAAAATATCCTTTCCTGAAACAGCTGAAATAAAGATATTTTCAGATCAACGAAAACGAGAATTCACTACTGGCAGACATACACTACGAGAAACGTTAACAGAAGGGAACCGTTTAGGCAGCAAGGAAATGTTATCCAGTAGAAGCTCGGGCTTCTGGAAGGAATGGTGAGGAACAAAAATGATAAATAGAAAAGAAAAACAAAAATCCCGTTTTTCCACTTCGTGATTCTTTAAAATACAGATGAAACACTGGGATAACTCACGTGCAGATATACACACGTGTGGAAAGCGTACGAACGCACACAGACATAGACGTGTACGGAAAAGGCACAACACACTCGCGGAAGCAAGGACAGGGTAAACTCTCACGCTCTGTTTCAGGGGACACAGCTCTCCCCTGCACAACACACTTCTACTTGCACGTGTGTTACGGTCTCCAGCGAGTGGGGCACGAGGAACAGCCGGAAAGCCAACAGACAAAGTCAAACAGAATTCTAAGTACATTCACCTGAGCTAAAACTGAGGCCTGGCCCATGGGGGAGGGTCAGGGAGAGACAGGACCGGGGCAGGGGAGCCGCGGCCAAGGCCTCCGAAGAGCAGCGCTGGCCAAAGCAGCGGGAGAATTGTCCTTCCACGGGAGAAGGAGCCATCCTTCAACACTGTAACAGTCAGAGGAGGGGGAACGACTGCCAGCAAGGGTAACCCTGCTCGCTTATGGGCGGGAACAGGACGCAAGGGGCGGGCGGATGGGAAGCCGGAGGGCGGACCAGACTGGAAGCACAACCGCCAGTGGTCACAAGGGCTCCGGCCTCGCTGTCTCCCGAGGTGACGGCCTCGCAGGTGCACTGAAGTGTGTGCAGGTTAGCCCTGTGCCGCGGGGGCTGACAGCACAAACACACAGCCACCAGAGGACTGCAGGCAGGAGACGACAGGCACGGAGGGGTGGCTCTCTGGCCTTCGCGCTCAGAGACACAACTCCCCCCAAGTCCTGTCTGTCCGCTTCTGGTGCGGCAGCCACATCCTTCCAGGCCGCCGTCCTCGGTCCTTCCTTCGCAGCTTCCATGTGGACTGCAGTACCCTCGCGGACTTCTTAAAACACACCAGAGATCTGTATCTACGCTCTTCTCTTCCCGGAGACCGAACCGCCCGAGGCTTACCAGGTCTCTGCCAGTGGGAGCCCTGACCGGCGGGCTTACAGAAAATTCTCTTTAACAGAAAACAAGCAACAGTCAAAAAGGTTATGGCTCCTTTCATTTCTGGAGAACACACTACTCTGCGGTTGACACATTTCTGACCTGACTCCAGGAGTGGGGCCCAGAGGTGCGTGAAGAACGAGAGGGAAGGAACAGATTCCGACACGAGCGCCCGAGCGAGGATCCTGCCCTAAGGGCAGCAAATGCTCCGAGCGAGCGGGCTGCAAAGTCCCAGGGCACACGGCCCAGCAGGAGGACAACAGGAAGTCACGCTCGCCAGGCCGCCAGTCCGGGTGGAGCGCCAGGAGCTGCGGGGTGCGGCCCACAGGCCCCTGCCCTGCCCCGCCCCTCCTGCTGGCGAGGTTGGAGGGAGCGGCCACGAGGGACGCAGGTGAGCGTCCCGTGTCCACGGGGACAGAGCTGTGCCCTCAGCCTGGGACCACCCACCTCTGGGCTGTGAGGGGAAAACCGCTCTCACAATCTGTGGTGCATCCGTTCGGGACGCAAACCGCTCTAGACCTCAGGAGCAGAAAAGTCTTTACCGTATGGAATGAGATACTTCCAAAATCACAGGGAGGGATTAGACTCACGACTGAACCTCCAAAAATGACTCTCAGAATGTTACGAAAACGGTCCTCTGTGGAAAATGCCACTGCAACTATGGAGTTCCAGACACTCCCGCAGAGCTGGACTCCAGGGTGCGAGGGACACGGACCACACCGCACCTGCCACGCCTGCCCGTGACACCGAGGGTGGCCCCTGCCGGCAGAGACCTGCCTCCTGGGCAGGAGGGGACCTCGTCCCGCCTCCCATGTCAGTTCTCCTGGGGAGTCTGTCTGCCCCGGGAACACTCGTTCACACACTTCACCAGGGCCTGGAAGACACGCACTGGCGCATCTCCACGTTTCTAGAGAACAGAGACGCCAGGCTGGATCAAGGGGGAGCACAGCAGTGCGCCACAGCGGCCGGCTGCTGCAGCCAGAGTGCGTGTTAACTAATAAAAAGTCATCTTCAAGTTCATTAAGTCAAGCTGGTTTGTGCAAGAAAAACACGCTGCGTCCTAACTGCAGACCCAGGAAGACACGACGAGAGCGTGTAAGGAGCAGCCAGTGACTCCCGGCAAAGGCGCGGCTGAGAGCCCTTGGTCATGCCAGCGCCGCCCTGCTGGAGCGGCTTCCCAAACCTGAAGCTCTCGGGCGACAGACCACCTCCTGACACATGGACTCCAGAACGTTCCTCATTCCTACATGCACATGAGCGCTGAGAGGTGCCTTTCATCTAGTGAATCAGACATCAAACGACTGAATAATGGCACAATAATGAGAATGTCATTCGAAGCTTCTCGTGATAATTTAAAAATCATTCTGAAGTTTTCAATAATGTAGGAAAGCCTCTGCTATTAGGTCAAGGGCAACATTTGTTCGCATTACTTAAAGGTCATTAAAATACATCCTTAATCATAACATGTGGTTCATTACAAATAAAACTGCCTTTCGTTCAATAAAACTAATTAAATGTAAATGGTATTGTTTACTGCTATATAGATCTTTTGAAATAAATCAGCGAGTCAGGATTTATTGTGACCTCATTGTTGTTAATAAATCTGCCTGATCACAAAAGCCAGGAACTCGTTTCCCGTATGCGTGCGGGCACCCGAAGCGTGCCTTCCGGACGCTGTGCGGCCGCGAGGAGGCGCCTGCCGTCACTGGCCCGCAGCACGGCTCATGCTAAGTGGCCTGTCGAGACTGTCCTGGTCTGGTCACATGAGGGGCGTGGGGACAACGACAGAATCGGAGAGGCTGCTCTTGGTGGTGGCCTCGGTTCTTCAAGAAAAGCTCTACGGTCTGCACGTTCACTTCTGCTTAGTGTCACAATGCTCACCTACCCGACGGTGTCACAGAGAGCAGGGACATCAAGTTACCCAAATCCGTCACATCACAGACAGAAAGTCAACGTGAGTGACAGTGAAGAGAGCAGGAGGCTATTAAAGGAAAAGCCAAATTGTCTTGCCTGAGTCCATAATGGAAGTAGAGCTTTTTTCCCTATGAAAGAAAAATCTATGCAAATGTGCCAAATTATCTGAAGCTACAAATTTAAACTGATTAATGAAACAGAAATTCAGTGAAACTTTCTCTTTTTCTAGGACGTGCTGATTCACGGGTTTACAGTCGTGTCAAAGCGTAAAACGCTCTCAGGTCACTACGCTTACTTGACCTTAGCGCTCTTTCACACTCTCTGTCAAAGCACACCAACCAGGAAATTTACACTAGCATCATCTGACCTGCACGCTCCAGCCCTGCGACTGGCTGTGAAGCTCACGCGCGTCTGACCCGTGAAAATGAAGCACACGCCCTCAGGACACCGCGCGTAACAAATGTCACTGCGTGGCCACGGCAGGCGGGACCGGCAGCGGTGCAGGCGACAGCACAGCAGGGCTTTAACGCCTCTCCTGACACATGATTTGCACGCGGTAAACCCGCACGCGTTGAGCGTGTGCCCTCGTGTGCACTGAACCGCAAGCACGCCCGTGGCGCGGGCCTCCGTTGGGGCCCCGGCTCCCCTGGAGCCCTGCGCGAGCACCGGCGGGCCACACGCTCAGCTGTTCGCCTTGGGTTTGGCTTTTCTTTCAGGCACATTCTTTCCAATACAGCTTTTAACTCTGCACTTTCCTTTCTACTGAAGCTACCACGAATGATTACTCGGTGCAGTGTTCCCAGCTGTCCACGCCAGGGACTCCAGAATTCTTGTGAGGGAGCTGCGGAGGGAAAGACTCGGGGTGGGGCTCCCACGTGTGCATGGCAGCAAACAGAAGTCCTTCCCAGTCACCTAGGATTCGTGACCTTGTTCTTCCCCACATAGTCCTGGAGAGTTGACGGAGGACGGAGGACGCAGGCTACGGAACGAAAAAAGGACACGAAGGAGGAACGTGCAACAGAGAAACCGCAGCCCCTCCCAGGCAGCCGGCCTGAATCGCATCAGAAAGTCAGCGAGCTGCGGGCACATCTCATATGGAAACGAGCCCGTCTCGGCAAACAGCGTGAGGCCTGGCGCCACACGTCCCATGTAACACGGCGCCAGCACAGCTTTGTTTGGCCTCCCTGAAGCAAAGCAAAGCAAAGCAAAGCAGACAGAGAATAGGGGGAGTCTGAGCGAGTCTAGAAAGAGCTGAGGAAGGAGGAGACCGCAGGGCGCAGGCGCAGGCTCCGGGTCGGCGTGTGACGCCTGACAATGCACTCGACCCGCTAGCCACACAGATTTGGTGGCGCGTCTGTGCCCACGGGATGCTTGAACAGGGCGACTGAGCAGCCTCGCTGCCCGCCGGCGGCACCTCGAGTGGGGGAGACGATGACGGCTGCTGACCACAGGCCGGGGTCCGTGCGCACGAGGGAAACGTGCTACCACGCTGGCGGGAGACAGAACACAGTCCCCGGCCGAGGAGGGGCCAAAGCACCAAGCGAAGCAGCAGACTGGAAAGCCGCATGTGCCACGGCCATGGGGGGGGGGGGCAGCGGCTCGCCCACACGCGGAGGCCCACACGCGGAGGCCCACACGCGGAGGCCCACACGCGGAGGCCCACACACGCTGCTCCCACTCATGGAGCGCCCACACGCGGCGCAGGGGACGTGAGGCTCTGAGGCCAACTGGGGGCAACTTCCCGTGTTTGCAGGAACAGTGAGCCACTCAGTAAATGGTGCTGCTGCCACTGGTTAACGAGTTGTTTCGGTAAGTTTCCCACCAACAGCTGGACTCAGAATAAATGCTACAGAGATGTGATGTGCAAAGCGGGAATCATTTTCAAATTTAAAATAGAATCATGGAGTAGAAACATTCAAATCATGAAACCAAGGGCAGTAAAAGCATTTCACTTTTTAAAAGTTATTCTCACTGAAACGTGTCTAACACACAGCGCTGTGCCAATTCAAGGTGCACAACGCGCTGGCCGGGCGCTCCCGGTGCTGGGAGGCAGACGTGGAAGCAAGAAGGCGTGGCACCGCGGCCGCGTCACATGTGAGAATTGGCGCCAAAGCCTATTCCGGAAGTAACCGTCTTTAAAACGCACCATTTTTACATCATCAGCAGGCCACTCTATAAATACATTAGACTTTCAAAGGGACGAAAGAAACCGTACGTGAAAAACTTGGACCAGACTGAAGGAGACTGGAGACGGATACAAATGCTCACCAGGCTGGGTACAAAGACACACACAAGAGAAAAGTAAGCACAAACACAAACCCATAAAAAATAAAAATACAAGAAACAGATTCTCTTAGGTAAGAGATCTCTTCAACCTCACGAAAAAGATAAACGTAAATTTAAACAAAACGCCATCCAGTCATCAGATGGAGAAGAGGCACAGGTCCACGGACTGACTGATGCACAGGAGACGCCCCCACTGCCGCCATCTTCTTGGGAACATTCCAGCCCAAGAACGAAAATCCTTCAAATGTGCGTATCTTCTGATTTCTAACACTACTTATAAAACGCCAGAGTGTTACCTTGCATATCTGCCAATAAACAGGCCGGTCACTTTCGTTACAGTGTGTCGGGCACCACGCAGCTAAGAGCCCTCGCAGAGACACACGCTGTCCGACAGGAGATAAAAACACACTGGGGAAGAAACACCCTAACAGGAGCAAGGCTGTGGAGAGCCATCTGAGCACACGGTGTGTGGTGAGGACGAGGAGAGAGGGGCTGGCAGGAGTAACTTTTGCCCGCGTGTGAATGGCCGCCAGTGGTAACCGGTAAGATGATGGCACTGACTGCGAATCTGATCCAGAACAGTAGTCTGGACGGTTTTCGGAAACAACTGTGACGGGAATGCTGGAGGCCGTGCGGAGCAAGGAGATGACGGCAGGGATCGGAGACGAGTTCCGCGTCTAAAAAGGTAAGAAATGAAAACAGGACACACTTCCATATGCCTGGTTTTCTCAGTTCAATGCTCCACACGCACATGAGCATATGCGAGACTTGTAAGTGGCAAACACCAACACAAACACGGGCAAAGGGGCAAACAGCCAAATACATACAAATTTCTAGCGAATGTGTGGTAGAAATTTTCAACTGAACTAGTAACCAAAGGCGTACAAGAGAAAACACCGAGCTGCCCAAATGTTCGCCACCAACCTGAGACTTTCCCTCGACATCTACGTGTTCTGAAGCACACGCCCCGGCCCCCCTCGGGGTACAGGGACGCGGCGCGGCTCCGCGCAGGGGCCTGCGAGAGGCGGGGAGCGCAGGCGCTCCTTGGCCCAGTCCTGCTCCACTTTCCGCCATGTATCTGAAAAAGGCAGGCTTGCTTTCTACAGCCTCCTCTTCACGTTTACATATGTAAAAACTACACAAACTCGGGGGCGCCGACTCGGCCCGCCCGTGGCAGAGGTGCACACGGCAGCTGATGAGCTGCGAGGGGCCCTTCTCCAGGCCGGGGGTCAGGAGACCAAGGCCTGGAGCACCAAGCTGGCGCCCCGCGCTCTCCTTTGTGTCATGTGAAGGGTTGTGTGCGTGCATCCGTTTCAAAGACAGAGAGAGAGAAGGAAAGGCAGGAGAGGACACATGACCCATAGTATTATGTGACAGCGAACAAACGGACAAAAGAAAGAATAAGCAAATACTCACTAGTGACCAACAGGTTTTGGAAGATACAGATAAAACATTCAAAAGAATGAACTCCAACCCAGGGACCACCAAACACATAGGCAACCGAAAACACCTCAAGAACCAACGTCGCCACGTCTCCCACGTGCCGCACACGCGTACTTCCCAGAGGCCCGTGTGCGCAGGCGGGGAAGCTCATCACCGGAAACCACACGCAGTGCCAGCAGCTGGTCCTGTCCAGACCCAGCCCAACAAGGAAAGGGACCAAATCCATACGATCCACTCCCCTCCCCTGAACCAGCCCCTGTTTGACTTGAAGGTCTGTCTGTCGTTGGTCTGCATCCGTTACGAGCAAATCATGTCAGAAGAACGAAGCTCCTCTCATTCAAATGCATACGACATCTAACACAAACACCAAGTGTCCTCGACTGTGGTTCTGTCACAGAAAGGCGTGTGCCGGCGGCGGAGAGCCGCACCGTCGGTGCGACGTGGCTGAACGTGCTCACGCCCATCGGCACGGTTCCCTCCGCTCCCACCCCTGCCTGCTCCCGGGAACAGAGGGCACCAGGCAAAGACCGCGCAAGGTGCCGCTGGTGTGCTCCTCCCTCCCCGCCTCCTCCTGCGGAAGAGGCTTCTCGGGCATCACAAGGACTGCCCAGCACAGGCGCCAGGCCCCATAAGGAGGCCAACTTCGTCCGTGCTCCGGGCGCTGCCAAAACCATGGAAACCAGCCCAGCAGGGAGCCAGTTAGCAATAATGGACTCGCTTACCCCGGGCAGAAGTTCGCAGTCTTAACGATACTCGACTGAGAGGGTTTACAACTCAAACCCAAAAGGAAAGGGAAAGGGAGAGAGAAGCAGGTGTGCAGCCAACAGCAACGCAACACCAGAGTGTGCAGAAACTCCTTCGGCATAACGTTCAACAATGCTTTTTAGCAACGACAGAAGTACTCTGAACCCCGTCCGCGCGTTCAGGAGGCCGGCCGGGGCACAGCCCGGCGGCGGGGCTGGGAGGCCGGGGCGCTCACCCCCAAGGCTGGCAGCCTCTGCGTGCAGCTCACGGCCACCTTCAGCTTCCAGTCGGTTTCCCCATCGAGCTGGTCGGTGCGAATAAAACACGAACCTGGGAAAGAGAGAAGAAAGTTCTGGAGTCACAGGCAGTTCAAGAGCACACCTCTCCAGCGCGGGGCGAAACAGAAATGATGCCTCGAGAGATCACAGAAACCAAAGTCCTTGAAAGGCTTCGTTTACTTGATTCACAAACGAGTGAGCTGAGAAGACACAGGCCCTAACTGGTCACTTACCTCCGATGTGCTGCTCTTTCCTGTTCAGGCTTCATATTAATCAGCGCTTTATTTTAGAAACACTGCATTGACCATTTCTACCCTCAACTCTGTTCTGATAATAACAGAATAAGTAAATGAACAAAAATACCCGAGAGCGTGGGCCACGGCTTCTACATTATCGGATCCCCACATAACACACAGGTTCAGTAATAAAAGCACAGCTCAAACGTCAAAACCCGAGTAGGATCTGCTGTCATATCGTCTATCGAATCCTAACATGAGAAAACTGTAAATCACAAAACTCCGCTCACCCTCTGACCACGCTCTCGCAGCACCTCTCGGCACAGCGAGACCAAAAATGACATACGCACAGACGGCCCTGTGACGTCATTCATGGCAACAAAGGGCCGTGACTCGGTGAATAAAAGGAGCACAGGCAGCAGGAAAAGACAGGACAGAAGACAGGGCACAGGTGGGGAGAGGGAGGGAGAAAGAGACTGAGAAGGAGAGGAGAAAGACCTCGGTTTTACCGCTAACGGCCCCTGGGGTGCACACCACCAGGTGAAGAAGGCAGAGTGTAGACACTGTGCAGAGCAGCACCTTCCCCTGCAGAGCCGGGGGGGGGGAGGGGGGCACGCGCAGGTGTGGACGGGGGTGGCGTCTGCCACACCTTTCTGAGTGCCCCGTCTTGCACTGCTCACTCTGAAATCACAGTGTTTTACATAATTAAAAAGAGCAAACACATAGAACAATATACTAGCAGTTTCATTCCCAATGAATTCCAGTGACTTAAGGCTTTTCAAAAGCTTACTTACAAAATAAACCAGATCCAGGAAGCCACACCAGCATGCGTGTACCGTGGTGACTCACGACAAGGACCTTAGGCAACCCCAAGACCCCGGAGAAGACCCTGTGTGGAACGCGTCCGCACAACCCACAACCCTGCACATGATTTTATACCAGCTTCTCTCATAACTGCCCAAACTCGGACACAACTCGGATGTCCGTCAGTAAGTGCACGGAGGAACTGCGGCCCATCCAGACAAGAATTACTCAGCACTAGAAAAAAACGAGCCGCCAGCCCGTGAAAGACACAGGAACCTCCATGACGTCACTCTGTGAAAGAAGACGTCTGAGGGGGCATTCGGCAAACGAACGAGAGAGACTGCGGAAGGACCAGGGCTGCTGAGGGACGGACAGACGTAGCACAAAGGGTTTCCACACACGGCATCATTCAGGAAAACGCTCCGTGCGAGGCCGTAACGGTACACGTCTGGATGCAGCTGTGCGAGCGTGCAGAGTGCACACCACCCGGAGAGGCGCCGCACGCGGACTCTGGGCTCCGGCTGGTGCGGGTCCATCAACGGTAACAAAGGCACCGCGGCCGCTGGGGCGTGATGAGGGGGAAGCTAGACTTGGTGAGGCCAGGGCGCACAGGGATCTCTGTCCCTCCCTCTCACTTCGTTTGTAACCCCAAAATTGCTCTAAAAATGTAATGTCTAGGGGCGCATGGGTGGCTCAGCTGGTTGAGCATCCGATTCTGGATCTCAGCTCAAGTCTTGATCTTAAGGTTGTGAGTTCAAACCCCTCACTGGGCCCCCTGCCGGCCGTGAAGCCTACTTAAAAAAAAGGTCTAAAAATATATTTTAAAATGCATCCAGATTAATACAGAATGTCAACTAAACTCTTGTATAGTTAATCCTTACATAGATCCACTTATACAAGGATTTTTAAAAATAAGTACAGTACAACACGGTACTATAAATGCACTTTCTTTTCCACATAATAGTCCTTTTATTTAAAGAAAAAGTATTTAATGTTGAGTTATGTATCTTTTGAGCAGGGGAGGGTCAGAGAGAGAAGGAGTCACAGGATCTGAAGACAGGCTCCAGGCTCTGAGCTAGCGGTCAGCACAGAGCCTGACGCGGGGCTCGAACCCAGAAACCGTGAGATCATGACTTGAGCCGAGGTCGCATGCCTAACCGACTGAGCCCCCGAGGCGCCCCCTGAGCTGCTTTCCGTCGCGTGGCAGAACCCGAAGGCACTGGGGGCGTTTTCTGGCATCTGACAAACCGGTTAGAGACCACTTATCCGTACAGCAGCTGCAATACCATGGCTACTTAACAGTTAAATTGTTAAAATAATTTAAAGTGGTTAAAACACACTATTAGATATTTATAATTAAAACAAAAATAAAACTGAATAGCGGTGGGAGGTTGTAAACAATAGGTTAAGAAGAACAGACTTACTGACGGCTTTGAAAATGTAACACAAGATCACTTCCTCGGGGCCTGGCTCATTTAGAAAACACCTCCTAAAGATGGTTATGGGGAGGAACTAACAGAAGACTCCAAATTAAAGAAGACGGAAATATGGCATCTTCTCTCGTGATTAGCAGCTGGTCCGCACCCACCCCTCAAAAAATACGCGGAGGCATATGTGCACACCACAAAGTCACTTTGTCCTCGAGAAAGGAGGCTGCTACCGTTTCCTGGCTGCGAAGCGCGTGACAGGTGAGGCCCCTCAGACGGGCGGGAGGGAGCTCGGCAGGTGCAGCGCCCCGGGGTCGGCACAGGGAGGGCCGAGCGGGTGGCACAGTGCCACCACGAGGCCCACCTGACTCTCACCTTGTGTCGTGCGGCCACACAAAGTTCGCCGTGACGATCAGTCAGCACTCCGAACCCTGTTTTCCGATCATCAACATTTTATTTGGGTGCCGCCTGCTGGCGAGGCATGTGTTTACTTTGTAGTGACTTGGCTGACCAAATTCTATGAGGTCCACTTGCCTGTAGCAGGGACACTCTCGGTGTCCCTGGCCAGACTTCTGGGGCTAATCCTGGCCCCAAATGAACTTCCTGTTGGTCAAAGGTGGTGTCTGAATTCACGAAGTCAGATTTTCACCCTTTACCCCTGAATGCATGTGGATTGGAGGTCATTCCCCCAATTAAGGAGTTCGTTTGTGATCCTGCCCCAAGTTCAGTCAGGGACAGACCAGCAGCCTAGAGGGTCTCTCCATCCACTGCTGGGACCGCGGCCACGGTCGGGCGCACACAGTCTTCTAGACTAACAGGAGGCGTGGTCTTTGTAGGCGCCACCACGGGAGTGAGCAGCGCACCCGGACACTGTGCTCAGGGCCCCCGAGCCCGGCAAGGCTGACCCTGCTGATGGACGGGTGTCCTGCAGAAGCTCTCCCGACTGGCCCACGCTGACCACTCTGAGCAAGGCAGCCTAGTGCCTGTGTGCAGTGATGAGTGGGGTCCCCCGGGACTCCTCAGGGCTGACTCTTTCCCTGGTTCTTGCGGTGCAATTTCTCGCTGGGCTCCGTGTCCCTTGCTGGTGTATATCAGACCCGCCCTGTGAACAACTGGCCACTGAGCTCCCTCTGTTGTCAACAGCACCCTTGGGCATGAAGTTCCAGAAGGTCTGTTCCCGGTCAGGCCACAGGGAGAGCTGCGGAGATCTCCGGCCCGAGGCACAGCAGATGCGGACGGGACGGCAGCGTGTAAGCGGGCATGGAGGGGCTGTGGGGGCAGCGGCCGGGCCCGATGACCCACAGCCTGTCGAAAGCAAGCGGAGCTCTGGCCTCCGAGGGGGAGCTGGCCAGCAGAGGGGAGGCCCCGTGCACCGGGCCTGGGGAACTAAGCTCCTCGCAGGGTGAGGCCCTGGCCTCCGGCTGGCAGGAACAGGGAGCCAGAAAGCGTCCCCGAATCCTGGGCTGCACTGGCTGGGAGCAGAAGCTTGTCCCCATGGAGTCAAATTCCACAGCCTCGATTTGTTCTTACTGAGAAAGATCTCTGAATAACAATAAAACATTTGCTCTCAAAAGATACATAACTCAACACTGAAGACTATCTTAGGGATTCTCAATGAATCGGTGAAAACGATGCAATGCAGAAAAAGTCTTCTAGTGGTTTTCAACCAGGGGTGACTCTACCCCCAGAGGATACTTGGAAACTTCTGGAGACACGGCCCGTCTTCAGAACTGGGCAGGGAAGGGGGATGCCACCAGCACACGGTGACCTGAGGCAGGGATGGGCTCAGCACCCTGTATGAAGACAGATGTGACCCCGGACGTCAGCAGTGCTCCCGGAGGGGGCGCCTGTTCCCGGGGCCGGGCTTCTGCAGGCGGGGGGCGGGCCTCGGGTTCACCAACGCTCCCTGGGCAGTGACCCATCTCACGGAGGCCTTCGTCTGCACGGTGGGAGAAATCAGATCTTCCTTACTGCTGTCTTGTGAAACTCGGGGGGAAGTCTGTGAGAGCCCGTCGGTGAGCGGCGGACCCCGGAACTCAGAATTCCACTGCCTGCCTCTCAAGTCCGAGGCAGCGCTCAAGGCAGACAGGCAAGTAGGTGTCTGCACAGAGCTCGGTCCCGTACATCTGTCACAGGACGTCCGAGACGACACGGGGTCTGTGGGCCAGCCTCACCGCTGCGGGCCCCCGGAGCCCTCCTCGCCCCCGCTGCTCTTCTCCGCCGGCCGGGGTGCTCTCAACCAACCAGGCCACCCTCGGACGTGGGCCCCATGTAAACCCCACACTGATTACGCTGCAGTCCTTTCAGCTGCCCTCTGCCAGGGCCTCAGTGCTGCCCAGAGGACCCCAGGGGCCCCCCAGAGGCGTCGCCCCTCCCCCGAGGCCCGGTGGGACTGACGGCGGGGAGACGCACCGAATCCTCGGACTGAGCGAGGGCTCCTCGAAGAGACCGCTGTCCGATCACATCCACTTTACGTAAGTAACTTCCGTCACGCGTACTTGTCAGCCGGCCTCCCACAAAGAGCGTTTCTGTACGAACTGATTTCAGCTCCAAAGGAGTATGAGAAAATTAGCAGGGGGGGGTCACTTTACAGTTAGACAGTTTTTCCTACCTTAGATGCGCACAACGGCGCAGGTGCGGGCGCGTGCTCGCGTCAGTTCTGCGGCACGTCTGACCGCGCCGGGACAGGAGCCCGTCCCACACGGGCTGGGGGACCCCCGGCAGCTCGCTTCGGGGGGCGCCTTCTCCCAGATGAGGTGCTCAGAAGGGGGACTCGGGAGGGTCTCAAGTTTCAAACACCCTGTGTTTCTAAAAGTGAGGCCAGTCCCCAGATCTCTGCAAACTTATTAAATACTGGGAGCGCGCAGCTGCCTTTCTTGAAAGAAAAAGGGATACGCTTCACACAAAATAATTACATCCTGCTTTAAAGGTCTGGAGACAACAGACACATTACGAATCTTCGAGAACGGTCAGCCTTCCTACCCCCGCAGTACCTGATCTGCTCTGAGAGAGACGAACCGCAGCAAACCAGCAGCGTGGCTGCCGCGACGGGCCTCGCACGCGCTGCGTCTGCTCCGGGTCAGCGGCGAGCACCAGCGGGCCCGCGGAGCGCTCGGCGGGAATGAATTATTAAACTGGGCTGCTCGTGTCCTGTTCCAGACTTCTTATGAATACTTGATTTTATTTTGTGTAATTGACAAGAGCTGACAGGAAAGGACAGGTTTAATGACAATCAAATTAAGATCAACCGGGCTGCGTGTCACACGGCAGAGCGGCATCAGGTCGTGATGCAGCAAGGAACGGGACACGAGGAGACGGAGCACAGGCGTGTGCCGCAGGCCACGCCACGTTACCCTGTAACGGGGGCAGACTGCCTGCCCCGGCTTGCGAATCCAACAGCTCTCGCAGAGACGGGTACAGCATGTGCCCGACGAAAGAAAAATAGATACTGACTTTGCATATGTAATACCAGATCATTCGCCATTAAACTGAATTTCTAAATCATTTATGACTCAATGACTCTGCATGAAATTTTTAAGCCTGTGAGAAGATGAACAGCACCGAGAGAGAATGTGGATGAGCACGATGTCATTCACCGGCCTCTGGCCCACTACCAGGTGACAGCTGAGCGACTGAAATATGTCCCCAACACTTAAACTGTAACGTCATCACTTAGGAGACAAGTGAGAAAGATGGTGGCATTTATGAGAGATTGATGAAAATTAGTTCTGGGGCACTGGTTTCTATTAATACCGCTAAATAACTGTGTGCATTCGGGAGATATTTGATCTGAAGTAAAAAACCGATGAAGCAATTGATTAATTGGAATTTAAGCCATCAGGCCCCAGATCCATCAACAGCTTCATTTATATTCTAAACAATCAAGCCAGCAGCCCTGGGGGCCGGTGTCAGGATGCAAGGGGTGTCCGCCAACCCCCGGGAGCGCCTGGTGTCAGGACATGGTCAGTATGACACCACAGAGAGGCTCCCTGAGCTGTGCTGACGAACAGGCACTTCACCTGCCCGAACCCGGACACCGTGGGGGCTGAAGACGTGTGCACGAGCTAAAGTTCTAAGATTTTTATTATAATAAACAACGCAGTATCATATTTTTCTGAACTGAAACTGCAAAGTAATTAAATAATATCAATGGTGTTAGTAGATACACAAAAAATTTTTTTTGTAGATTTTTTTTAGTAGATACACAAAAAAGTTGTCCCTACAACATGAAATGTAAGAGAAAGGGCGAGGGAAAGAAAAGGTTTTTAAAACATCATCATTGGGGCGCCTGGGTGGCTCAGTCGGTTGAGCATCCGGCTTTGGCTCAGGTCATGATCTCGTGGTTAGTGGGTCTGAGCCCCACATCAGGCTCTGTGCTGATAGCATGGAGCCTGTCTTCAGATTCTGTGTCTCCCCCCCTCTCTCTGACCCTCCCCTGCTCATGCTGTCTCCCTCTCTCTCTCTCAAAAATAAATTTTAAAAAACATTAAAAAAATTTTTTTAAATCATCGATCTAGATATGTTATTTATCCAAAGCTAAAATCATAAAGAGTATCTCATTTTGCCTAATGCTCTAATATTCTATCTACACTTTGCTGCCTAAACAGTGATACAGTGAAAACATCATTCAGAGGCTGAAGAACTTCTAAAAACAGTTAGTCATGTGATCTTCAACAAGGTGTTGACATTGTTCAGATTCCTCCTCTGAAAAATGGTCATTTCTCATTTTCCAGCTTTAAAGTACTGGGTTTTCTTCATCTTTTATCTCCTAACACAAATTATATAATCTATTTCTTTTAAGTTATTTATCTAAATACCGTTTTCATATTTAGGATAATATTCTTTTTTAAAGCTTATGTATTTATTTTGAGAGAGAGACGGAGAGAATGAGAGCACGTGTGCCAGCAGGGGAGAAGCAAAGAGACGACGGGACCCAGAGGCCCAAGCAGGCTCCGCTCAGCCACCGTGGACCCCACACGCAGGGCTCACCCCCATGACCACGAGATCATGACCTGAACTAATCTAAGAGTCAGCCCTTAACCGACTGTCCACCCAGAAGCCCGCAGATTAACATTCTTAATCTCACAGGTATTTCCACCACGAACATTAGAAGGGCAATTAACATAAAAGCATCTCTCAGGGGCGCCCTGGGGACTCAGTCGGGTGAGCGTCGGACTTCGGCTCAGGTCACGATCTCGCTGTTCATGGGTTCGAGCCCCGCGTCAGGCTCTCTGCTGACAGCTGAGCCTGGAGCCTGCTTCAGATTCTGTGTCTCCCTCTCTCTCTGCCCCTCCCCTGCTCACACTCTGTGTCTCTCTCTCAAAACTAAATCAACATTAAAAAAATTTTTTTTAAACATCTCAAGAGTAGACATTTCTGCTATTTGTTATATTAAATACATCTAGAAACAAAGACAAACAAATGGTAAGTAGGTGATGTAAGCAGGGAGGCGGCCTAAGAGCCCCGGAAACCCCCTCTCCCTAACTGTATCGAGCACATCAGTAAAAACCTAGAACTAAAATGAGAACGTCAGTAAAAACCGATGTTTCAGACCCTGGAAAACAAGCAAAGACGTGTGACGGTCCCAGGTGCACTCGTCCAGAAGCCTGGCTGAGTCGGGCTGAGAGGAGGCTGGGTGGCAGTCAGCCTCCTCCCTTTTCCAAACCCTGTTCCCCTGCCTCAGGCTCCACAGGAGCTGAGGAGACTGGAGGCCCCTGAAGGGGGCAAATCCCGGCCGGGGCTCTTCAAACCCACGCCCAGAAGACGGTCATCCCCCGACCAAGCAGGGCATGCCTCGAGGTGACCGGACCGGAGTCCCTGCACGGGGAGCAGTGCTGTCCCTGGGCTGTGGCAGGTGTGGGATGGACTGGACTGTAGTCAGCAATAAGCTAACCAAAACATGAGAAGAGAACCAGGAAAATCAGATGACCTGAAGGAGGCTTTGAAAATTCCTGTCACGTTCCTGGCAGTCTAGGGGCCAGCCCCCCGTGCAGAGCTGCACATGCGCCCAGGAACCCCCGAAGGGCTGTCATCTCACGCCTGGGTGACCTCGGGGCTCTGCATGAGCAAGGCGCACAGGCAGAGGCAGAGCGGGCCCCCGCCCACCGCGGCAGGAGCTAAGGGGACATGGGCTGCTGTCGGAGGTGAACCTCGCAGTCGGGGTTCTCCAATGCCCCTGCACAGAGGCACTTGGTCAGGAGACGGGGGGCTCAGTTCCACGGGCCTCCGGAGCCCAGGCCGACGGCTTCAACACGCAGCCTCCGAGACGCCCCTGGCCACGGACACTGAGCCGGCGCCGGGGAGAGGAGGGCCTAAGGCTGCGGACTACGTTAAGACCAGGCCTGGAAGCCATGTGGCTGTCGGCGGACTCCTCCGGCAGACCTCAGGGCACGGGCCCATCGCCTGGACAGGAAAGGGGTCTGGCCGTACGTCTGAAAAGAAAGGGAAACGAACTGGAGAAGCAAACCGCCCGGGAAGTAACAGGCGCTCGCGCACCCAGTGCATCGGGGGCGGCCGCGCCCTGCCGTTACCGGCAGCCCCACCTTCGGCGTAAACGGCCAGAACTACAGCCACGCGGTAACATTTCTTCCTCAGGACTTAAAACGTCCCATAAAAAGATGCTGTTTATACTCGAAGGAAAAACTCAGCTAACCACTGCAGCACCTGGCCGGCTCAGCATGTGCCTCTAGATCTCGGGTTCGTGAGTTCAAGCCCCATGCTGGGTGCAGGAATTACTTAAATAGACTAAAGAAAACGATTCTGGAGCTCCTAGCTGGCTCAGGTAGTGGGGCATGCAACTCGATCTCGAGAATGTAAGTTTGAGCCCCACAGTTGATGTAGAGATTACTTAAAAAGAAAAGAAAAGAAAAAGAAAAACGATTACAACTCTAAAATTTAACGTTGTCCTTCCTAGGTTTCACATTACAAATAACACCTATGCTGAGTTTCCTATGAAAATACTGTTCATTTACTCAACAAAGTCAGAAATGTGCGGCAGAGGAACTTGGACACTACTTGACAGACCTCCTGACCAAGACAGACTAGATTCCAGGTCTCGCAATTTCCAACATACGGTTTTTCTCCTTGACCACACGAGGCTCCTATTCCATTAGCCCTTTTCCACCTTCTTCCTGCTGGTGAAAGCTCAGTCACAGAAACAATCGTTTATTCTGTGAGGCCCGCTGCACCTCACCGAAGCAAACCGTCTGCTTCCTCTCTTGCCCCCCCCACACACCTTGTGATTTTTACATTGTCATATAATCACAGTATTACTGGCAAGGTGTGTGTCCATGCACGTGACTTCTTTGAAGGGAACAAAACAGTCTCGCTCCCTTCGGATCCTGAGACAAGGAGTGCCTAGCACATAGTAAGTGGTAAGTAAGTGTTGGCTCAATTAATAAAACTGCAAATACAGAACAGCAATCAAATTTCAAGCAATATTATCATTAATTACTTAGATATCAATACAAGTTTGAATGAAAACACTCATTTGATATAAAGATTGTGATAGGATTATAGTTTAACAACCATAAACAGCAAAGATCATTTTAAATATCACCAGGTAAATGTGATTTAGAATTAATGAACGTATTACCACTTGAAAACTTTTTTTGTAAGAATAAACTTTTACCTTTCAAAATGAAAATACTAAAATATGGTTAAAATACTAAATGATTAGCAATTTAATACACATATAAATACCTGCTTTTTCTGACGTCCTAAGAAATACCATGTCCGATGGAATTCTTTGGTTCTGCAGAGAGTAATATAAAATACTGATTATATATATGCAAAATTATGATCACCGTCCCATTACAAAGTAGAAATAGCTAGCAGAAACAACTATCTAAAAAAATGTTGTAATTAAAATTTATACTAAAGCAATTAACGTTAATGATTTGTATATCAATTTCTATAATTTATATTCAAATTCATTTTTTAGTTAGACTTTTCTACAAATTTTCCATTAGCAAACCATGAAAACAGCATTTGTGATACCTTGAAAACTACTCCATTTCTGAAAAATGCTAAATATTGCCTTTTCTTTGGCTTCTTTCTTATCTGAACTTGTGCATACAAGACAGAAGTTTCTGCCCTAGAAAAAATTATTAGTCTCCCTATTGGACTAAATAGCCCTTGAAAGGGAGGGTAGGGTTCTTCCAATGTCTAACACAAAACAGAAAATACCAAAAATAAAATATTTACTAAATATTAAATGAATGAATAAATGTACAACTGAGCAAACAAAAAAAAAACCCCCACAAAATTCTTTTATAAATCAGAAAAGGACAAAAACTCAAAGGCACCATATAGCAAATAAAATCTTTTACAAGTATTCCCTGTTTATACATTTATTTAATCGTCACGAATACTTCTGTCAACTGGGAAAGCTGTGTCAGACTAAAGAAAAATACACAGCAAGAGCACCTCGTGTAGAGTCATAAAGCCCTGCTCTCCAGGCCCACCTAAGGACCCGCCCACACGTGATAAGGCAGCAGCTGACTTGTCAGGGGGCAATGCCAGCGAGCGGCTGCAGCCGAGAACCCACGCTGCGGGAGACAGCTGCTGCTTTCCAGCCACGGACAAAGAAGGTCAAGGGTTAAGATCTAAAGATGTCTTAGGTCAAAAAGGAAATCATAATGGAAAATAGAAAATATATCTTTTTAACTGAATGATGATAAAACCTCAGCACTGCAAAGTGTATGAAACCGTTCTCCCAAGGAAATGCCAAGGAAAACGTTAAGAGGAAAATATATACAATTAAATGCACACAACATAAAAGGGAAGCTAAAAATAGAATCTAAAATTCCACTTGAAAGCACGGTTAAAAAAGCCAATGAACCCCGAAGGAAGTAGAAGGATGGAAGCCAATATAAAAGCAAAGATTAAGGACCCAGAAAACGTGTGTATATATATATATATATATATATATATATATATATATACATACAAGTGGTGATCAGAAAGAATTTTTAAAATATGCCCGTCTCAGTAATAAGAAAAATTAACATTAGAGTAGAAGTAATGACAGATGAGCAAGTCAAGTTCTCTAAACAAAAAAATTATCAAACACTATTGAGAGAAATTAAATAAAACCTAAATACACAGAACACATCCTGTTCCAAAATCAGAACACGAAGACGTCAGGGCCCATCAACTATCTGTTTAACATAAACCCAATCAAAATCTTAACACGATTTTGGGGGATGAACTGACAAGGTATCCCCAATATTTACTGGGAAACGCAACGGCCAAGAATGAACACGACAAACATGAGAAACAAGAGGGCTGAGTCTACAATGGAACAAAACTAAAACGTCGAAGTAGAGCAATCACAACAAAACGGCACCCCGCTAAAACAGACCGCTCTGCGGCTGCCCACAGCGACAACACAGACACGACGGAAGTTCGGCCCACACGTCCGTGGGCGCCAGATTCATGACGGGGGCCACTGCGGAGCAGTAAGGAAAACTATGGTCTTTTCGAAAGTGCTAAGAAACCTAGATATCTACAGAAGGTGGGAGAGAATACCAAACTCCTCTATCAATCAAAACATAAAAATCTACCCCAAATGAATTCAGCTTCTAAATGTCAAAGTCAAAGCAGTAAAGCCCAAAAAGGATAATACAGAATATTTTGTCAACTTTTTGACAAAAGAAATACTTTCCTACCAAGCCTAACAAAACTCCTCTCCACAATCAAAAATTTAAAAAACAAAACAAAAAACCCCAACTATAAATGAAAGGATTAATAAAGTGGACTTCAACAAAATTAAGAATATCTGTAACAAAGCAACCAGTGAGGAAAAAATTATTTGCAACGTACAGCAAGCGCTTTTAAGAGGCTCTTCCCAACCACTTTTACTGCTCTTCAAGGAAACGCGTGTTCAAAGCACAACACTCACACATGCCGGACGTGCTCGTCAACAAGGCTGACAGCGCCACGTGCTGGCAGACGCGTGAGCACGGGGGCTCTTACCCAGCTCGCCAGCGTGCGACGCGCTGCCTTGCAAAACCATCCGCAGTGCCTGCTCACGTGGGGCATGTGGGTCCCCGAGCCCCACAATTCCGCTCCTTGAGTGTACATGCAGTGACAATGTGTGCACAGTTGAGCCAAAAGGCAAGAGTCAAGTATGACACGGAAGTAAGACCTGGAGATCCACCAACAGTAGAAGGGACAGAAGGCAGAGTGCGTCACAACAAAACAGGTGACCTGTGGCCACACAGCAAAATGGAAGAATGTCACCAACAGGACTGGATCAAAAAAGCACCCACCCAACTACATCCGCCATCCCACTCAATTTTCTAGGCACCCCTGTCAAAATCAATCAGCCACAAATCTAACGCTTTATCTCTGGACTTTAACTCTGAATTTATGCCAGGTCCGTGCCTGTCTCAACAACCGTAACTCTGAATAGCCTTCTGAAATGGAAACGTGTGAATGCTACCATTTTATTCCTCTTTGTCAAAACTGTTTTCACTATTCTGGGTCCCCTGTATTTCCTATGAATTTGGGGATCAGCCTGCCACTTTCTGCGAAGAATTCGGCTGGGATGTCAGAGGGACAGACTCGATCTGCAGACCAGCCTGCGGAGTGCTGCCATTTCAACAGGATCCGTGCCTCTAATCCAGGGACACGGATGTCCTTCCCTGTAATCAGGGTTTCGCTGATAGGTTTCCACCATGCTTTGTAGTTTTCAAAGCACACAGTCTGCAATTTTTTTCAGCTTTATTCTTTTTTTAAAATGCATGCTTATTTTGAGAGAGAGAGAGAGATCTGAACACAGCAGGGGAGGGGCAGAGAGAGGGAGGGAGGGAGGGGGGGAAGAGAGAGAGAGAGAGAGAGAGAGAGAGAGAGAGAGAGAGAGAGAGAGAGAACCCCAAGCAGGCTCGGGGCCATCAGGGCAGAGCCTAACGCAGGGCTCGATCCCACCACCCTGAGATCATGACCTGAACTGAGATCAAGAGTTGGATACTCAACTGACTAAGCCACCCAGGTGCCCCTGCTGAGTTTATTTTCAACAATAATTTTATTTCTAAGTATTTTACCCTTTTTAATGCTATTGTAATGGACTTTTTCCCCTTAGTCTCACTTTCAGGCCAAGACCCCTTACCCCCTTACCCTGTGTGAGTTTCTGTGAAGCACTCATAAAGAAACCAGAGCATGCTGAACAACCCTGGTACTCCTCAGTTGTCCCTCCCTGCAGACTGGGAGCAGCACAGGAGCAGACCCCCGCGCTTCCATCCGCCCCGGGACGGTGCACGACTGCTCCTCTGACCGTCACCCGCTCCGCGTGTCCGGCTTGGGATTTCAGGCCCCCATGAACAATGCAGACACAGACATTCACGTCCGGCCTTTTGTGCAGACGTAAATTAACACTTCTCTGTGATACGAGGTCCAAGCGTCTAGGCGCTGGGCCACACGACAGTCGCATATTTAACTTCCTAGGAGACTGTCTAATGACCTAGAGTAAGCGTAACATCGATATTCCCGCGAGGAACGGACGCGTGACCGTCCTCACGTCACTGCGCGTCTGCCGCTGTTCCCGTCCTCCCCCGGGCCGCTGTCTCGGTGCAGGGAGACTCCGCGGGGCTTGAGTCTGCACGCAGGTCACCGGTGACGCCGGGGTCTTCTGCTTCCCCTCCGGCTGCAGTCTTCTCTGGAGACACATCTCTTCCATCTTGTGTTCACTTTCTCACCGGACTCTTCGTCCTCTTGGGTTTTCACGTGCTCTAGACAGGCCGGCCTGTCAGCCACATGGTTTACCAGCCCGGAGCCTGTTTTCGTCGTATGCATGTGGTCCTTCACAAGCACAAATACATTATTTTAATGAGATGCAATTTATCATTTTTTTCTTTTCTGCATCATGCTTTTGGTGTCAAGTCTAAGAACCAGTTTCCTAACCTAGATTTGGAATATTTTCTCCAATGTTTTTTTTCCAACTTTTACACTTAGACACATTTTTCATTTAAATTCATGATCCATTTTGATGTAATATTTATATAAAGTGTAACATTTAGAATTGGGTTCGTTTTTTTAACCCCAGGATGTCCATAGCTCAAGCCTCATCTGTTAAAAGGCCAACCTTCCTCCATGTTAATTGTTTTTGGAATTTGCCAAACATCACTTGAGTGTCTCTACTTCTGGGCTCTCCAGACGCTCCTCCCCTTCCCCCACGCTGTGCTGGGCAGTGCGCCCCGCGTCGGGAAGGGACCCTCTCGCTGGACTCTCTTGACAAGACGGCTCTGCCGTCTCAGCCTTCACAAATGGGTTCTGGAACTCGCTTACTCTGTCTAAAAAGTGAAACGAAAAACCAAAATCTTGCTGAAATTTTAAAGGGACTTATATTAAACCTATATTCAATTTTAGGAAAACTGGAATGTCCCAACCTAAAACCAAGGTGTCTTCGATTACCTTCACGAACACACAGTTATTTTCAGCACACCTAAGATTTAGTTTTCATAGTAGTGATTTATTATAAAACTACTGCATTTTTCCACACTACTTACTTCAGTTTCCACACGCTGGAAACGGGGTCGGTATTTGAGTGGTGATCTTCTAATCTGCCACTCTGCTGAATCTACTCTTCACCCTTAGTCCCAGGAGGTTGTCCTGGGATTCCTTGGGATCGTCCACACACGGCCACGTCATCTACAAACAGGGGCACCTTCATTTCTTCCTCTCCAATCTGAACACCTGTTATCTCCTTTACATGCCTTGTTCTGCAGGGCTAGACGCGTCACTCAAGTACGACTGGGCAGGACCAAACATCCCTGACTTACTCCCAGTCTGGAAGGAGAGCCATTCAGACTTTCGCCACTGAGTGTGAGCTACACGTATTCACAGGTGCTTTGTAATTAACCATCTACTCAGCCTGTGGAGCTCGTGTAAGGAATGGGTGTTGAATTTACTCAAATGATTTTCCTGTATCAATGGATGTAATTTTTTCTTAGTTTGTTAACAGGGTAGACTACACGGGGTGCTTCCGGAGTGCTGAACCAGCCCCCGATACCCAGGAGAACCTCCACTCCGTGCTGACGCATCACGCTCTCTATATACTGCTGATATCCATCGGCCCTGTTTTCTTAAGGACTTCTGTGTCTCTATTCACAGCACCTGTAGTTTCCTTTTGCTGTACTTTGTCTTGTGTTGGTATGGGGATACTCCTGGACTCCAAAAATAAGCTGCACAGTGCTCCATCCATCCTCAACTATTTTCTGGAAACTACTGTGTAAAAATGATGCTAAGTCTTCTTTAAAAGTTTCAAGAACTCTCCAGTGAAAACATCCGTACTTAGAGATAGCCTTCTCAGAGACGTTGGTTTTTGACCAGGGCTGCTCATTCCCAGTATGACACGCACTTGCGTTCGGCAATGCCAGCCTCAACGCCCTGTCGTCTCGTTTGCTCCAGGTCCTCACTGCAGTCGCTGAGACACTGATGTTAACGTCTTTTACTTACGGAAGTAATCTCTACACCCCCAAGATCAAGAGTCAGATGCTCGTCCGACTGCAGCAGCCAGGCGCCCCCGTCTCGGCGGTTTTAAATGACTAGCTCCACTTCCTTCCTGTGTGCAGAACCATCACGCTACCTCTTCCACCCTGACTCTGTGGATAGTTTGTGGTTTGGGAAGAGTCGGTGCATTTCATCTGAGCCGGTGTGCTGATGAGTGTGCAGCTGTTGGTAGTAATCCGTAAGTCTCCTTTCCAGGGTGTGGGGTCAGTACTAATGTCCCCTACGTCACTGTGGACATTGGTGATTTGGGTCATTGCTCATTTTTATCACTCCTAGGAGAGGCTTATCAATTTTATTAATTTATCTAGAAGAACCAGCTTTTACTGATTTACTATCTTGTCTTCCTACTTTGTTTCATTGATCTGCTCTTATCTTTATTAGCTCCTTCCTTCTGCGTACAGTGGTTTAATTTTGCTCTTCCAGGTTCCAGAGCCAGGGACTTACACGATTAATTTGAGACCCTGACTTCCGTCCAACGTAGGCGCTGACCACTACGAAACAGCCTCTCAGCACTGCCGTCCAGGCACTCCGTGTATTCCGCCTGCTGCGCTCCCGCTTTCATGCAGTTACAAGGATTTTGTTTCCTGGATGCCTACATCCCATAATTGAAGTGCAGTTTACTTTTCACATAGTTTAGAGTTCTCCTGTTGTCTTTCTGTTATTAATTTCTAATTTGATTCTGCCGCTGTATGAGTTCAAATTCTTTTCAATTTCTTAAGGTTCGTTTTGCGGATATGCTTTAACACGTGGTGCGTGTTCCATGAAATAAATGACTGTGTGTCTTCCTGCGGTTTGCTGGCGTGGCCTGCACCTGTCAGGCCCTGCTGCTGGGCTCAGCTGGGCGCTTCTGGATCACGGCGGATGCTCAGCCCAGCACGTCCACCCGATGCTCAGACCGCAGGGCTGAAGTTCTCACTCAGAGCCGAGGATCTATTTCTTTTGTTCAGGTCCAACAATTTTTGATTTGTGTATTCTGTGCTTCTGTTAACCTGGTGAGCACAAATTCAGGATCATCTCGTGTTCCTGATGGGTCACTGTTAATATTATGTGACAAGTCTCCAGCTTTAATAATTTTCTTTACTCTGAGCATTGCTTCCCTGGATGTTAACTCCACCCCTCCTACTTCTGGTTAATTTTATGTGACATATATTTTTTCATCCTTTGACCTCCTTGTATCCAACCTGTGTCACTGGATTTGAATTCCTGGTGAGTGGCACATGGCTGGGCCTCCTTACTTCCTCCACTCGGCCTGTGTGTGGATTGGTATATTTAAACTGTTCACAATCAAGGTAATTAGTGACACATTACAGCAGAAGTCTGCACTTTATGATCCATTTTCTGTTGGCTTCCTCTGGTGCTCACTCTTCCGTTTCTGATTTCTTGCCTTCTTGTGTCACGTGGACCCTGGTCAGGAAGCCATCGTAGTTTATTCACAGCATCTCAGACCATCTCTCTGCATTGTTTTTGTGGTGTCTGTTCTGGGTATTAAAATATACATCGTAATACTTTCAAAAATTGTTTAAAATATTTATTAAATTACATTACCTTTGAAAAATAGAATAACCAATGGTCTTTCAACCCGGCTGTTAAGAAGGAAAATACTCTTCTCTGGCTCGTTTCGGCTGAGAAGTGCAGAAGGCTCACCGGCACTGTCACCGAGAGTCCGGCCTGTGGGCTCGGGTCCGTCCCAGGCCCGTGGGCCCCAGAGCCAGGCGTTAGGACCCGGACGGCGACCTGGACAATCTTCGACTCCTACAAGTCTCTTGTTAGAGTTACCTTACTTGACACATTCCTCAAGTATTAATACTTAAATTGACATGTCTGTCTAAAATTCTACATACTTCTTAGGAAGGTTCCTTGTTCATCCGGGAGACGATCTTCAGATTTTCTCTCTGCCCTGCGTGCATAACCGGACCGTGACTCTGGACGGTTCCAGCCACCACTTTCCACGTGCGTGTCAAAGGGCTGCTCCTACGGGGCTTTCGAGGCTGGAGAACCGGGAGTTTACACCGGACCCGTCTGACGCTGAAGCCCACGTCCCCCCTTGGCCACTGTGCCAGGCCGCTGCTCTCCCGGGGGCTGCGCAGCTCCTGGCACCCCAGCACCGGGGCGAACTCGGTCAGCAGACCTCCAGTGTCCACGCAGTGACTATCCACATGCTCATGACAATTCCACAGTCAGATGCAGAATTAGGAGCGACCCTCCAACACAAAATCCACCATGGAAGCGTCCAAGCATTAATTTCTAAGCAGCAATATGGTCAAATAACAGAGAAAGAACTTTTCGGATTAGTGGTAAGTGTTTCCAGAAGCCTCAAATAAAAGGTAAAAAGTTACAAAACCATTTGCTACCGTGTCATGGCGATTTCCTTGTGATGGTTACATCAGTCAGTGAGACAAAACCTTTTATCCCTACAAACCCACAAAACTGGTTCCAACAAATATAAATCCACTACTGAAATGCATCATTTCATAGGAATTTCCAGAAATTAGGTCTCAAGTTTCTAAATCTTTATGTGTCACTAAAATGTAGGGAATTTTTCTATGAAAATGGGTGTAAAATTGGCAATATAAAAACTAAACCTGGAAGGGGTGCCACCCTTTCGTTCTACTGTCCAACATTTCCTAAAGGATAGTGAAAATATTTTAGAAGTTCTTCTTCTAGCTCTGGTTCTGATCAGGGTAGGGTAGGGCCCACACATGTGCATGTAACATGTCAACCTAGTGCTGGGTGACCCCGTGCCGCACCACCCACGGACCCGGGGTGACAACAGTGCACCACCCACGGACCCGGGGTGACAGCGCTGCACCACCCACGGACCTGGGGTGAACACAGTACTACCCATGGACCCTGGAGTGACAAAAGGAAGATGGACACCTGCCACATTACAGGACAACCTCTACCTGGACGTTGACAAAGGCCCGTGTCACCCATCCATCTCTCACAGACGGAGAATACAGCTGGGAGGCCAGCGAGCAGCTCTAGGGACACCCGCCATTGATCTAGACATCTACCCCTCACGTCCACCGGCAGGACTGAGGAGACGAGCTGCACGCCGTGGCCAAGGACTCATGTTACCGAGTAAAGAATGGGAGCCCCGAGGAGCACAGCCCCCGTCACACCTGGCAGCAGAGGGAAGGAGACCGTGAAGGAAGAAGAGAGGCAGGAAACGAGAGAGGAAGAGCGTGAGGCCACGCAGCGGCCCTGGTCCACAGAGGCTCTGCCCACTCTTCAAGCAAACCCGTCAACACCACGCGGCCCCGAGAGGGACACGAGAGGTGACGGCGGTCACTGCTGGCACCAGGTCCCGCCTGCGAGTCCGTGCTGCTGGCGTCCCGCTCTGTGCCGCCGGGCCACCAGGAGCTGCCCTGCGGGGGGGCCCCGGCCCTCCCACCCTGCGGTCAGGGAGGAAGGCGGCCTCCAGCCAGACGCTCAGGGAACCCAGGCCCTGAGCTTGCCAACAACCCCCCGGGAGCCGGAGGGCTGGCCTGGCTGGCTACGGCCGCGAGGGACCCGGAGCGCGGACCCAGGGTCCTGACCGCCGGAAGCGCGAGGTGACAAACGCTGGCGCCTGCCTCCCGTTCGGCTCAGTCACCTCTCGTCGGCGCTGCCCCGACAGAAGCACGAGGAAGTGCACGTACAAGGACACTCACGCAGCACTTTATCAGAGAACAAAGACGCCATGTGGAAACGTAAGCAGGGACCAAGAGCTAGTGACTTTCGATGTCCACACAGCCAAACGCTCTCTAGACGAGCGGCAGATCAGTATGTCCAGTTCTATCCCATTTTGTAAAATCGAACAAACATCCCTAAAAACGTGGCCTGTGGACAGACGAGAGCAGCAGGAGCGCGCGCGGCCTGACCAAGGCCTTCGGGCACGGACCTCCGCGGCGCGGCCCAGGCGGGCACCGCGGGCCCGGCTACTCTCGGAGAGGCCTTGTTACACACGCCTGTTCACACGGCACTTTCTAAAAGGTTGTTCTGGAGCCCTTAAAAAACAAAAAGAGGCTGTCCCCGCGTGGTGGCTGTTTCTCAGGGAAGTGGGTGCGGGCAGACGCACCCCCCCACAGGCAGACGGCCGCCCGGCGGCCTCCGCCCGATGCTGACGCGCCTTCTGAGAGCCGTGTCTCCATGGACCCAGGCCGTTTCTTTCCAGTATTCTCTGGCTTCTGTGTGCCCTCCCTTCCTTCAGGTAAATTCTAAACCGTTATGTGTAATATATCTATAACAGGAGCTTTTAGAAAATGAAACGTATTCTATTATAAATAGGTTCTAATTAATGCAATTCTTTCATCAAATAATTTTAATACGATATTAAACAGTTAACACATATCTTATTTTAGACAAAATATAATTTCACTTGCACACAATGTACTAAAGAAAAACAGACTAGATTCTTCTTCATATATATCATATCTTATACAAAGATGTTAAAATTTAAAATAACCATCTCATACAATTGGCTTTAGACTCAAAGTTACTGCAGTCAGGCTCAATATTAATCACGTTATATACACCTCTAAAATATATTAAAAATGCATCAACCTTTTCCACTATGATGAGGTCTCCAACTTGTATGTCTGAACTCTTAACTTGCACTTTACCTTAAAAAAAAGAAGAAGTAAAATCAACTCAAGGAAACAACAGCACACTGAGTTAAAGTTTCAATCGACAAATAACACTTCAGAAATAACTTTTGGGGGGGGGAACACTAGAAATTTATCTGTACCTCTGCCTTCGAAATAAATTGATTACACAGAGACAGTCACTAAAAACGGACTTCTCTCGCCCCCAACTACGAACAGGTAACTAACTGCCCCCAGTAAACGACGGGCGAGGGCTCCACGCGAAGCTTCTTCCCCGATCCGCCACGGTGCCGGGTCTGGGTCCAGCACCGGCGAGCGGAGTAGCAGGCCGCGTGGCGTCACGAGCGAACGGCAGGAAGGTGTCCTCCCATGAGCCCCGTGGATGGCACTGACGGGCACAGGACTGACAGGACAGAGGCAAAGAACACGATGTACAAAAGCACCGACAGGTCAGGACCAGTGACTGACACCGATACGGTCGACGGCCTTATTACAGAAAGTGCTTCTTCCACATGCTCAGTGTGTCAAGTCTTCCATCACCTAGGTCATATCTGGTGTGCAATCACCATCTATAAAACTCAACATATAAAACTCGAATACAATGCTACCACCATCCAGAGGAGATGGACCGCTGAATACCCCAGCTGAGACGCCGTTCTACACAAGTAACAAAACTCACCGAAGCTCGCTCTCTGCCCGGGACTCTGAGCGCTTCCCCCTTCCTCCCCGCCTCCCTCCGTCGGTCTCCCTTTTACAACCACCCAAGGTCTTGTGGATCTATTTTTACCTTTTTGTGACCACCGTTTTTAACATGGGGAAAGATGTAGGCCTTTACATTCGGTTGACTCTGAAAGCTAACGGGACAAGAGGTAAGCCCATATCACATTACCAAAAACTCCCGTTCCTAGCCATACTACTGACTTTCAGACCACGGTCAACTTATTACAAACCTATTTTCTAAATACCTCCTAAAGCAGCCCACTTTCAAGAGCGCCACTACTGTTCCTGAACATGTTTTCAGAATACGTCAATGTTTCCTTTTCCCACGCTCCTCGGTTACACAATAGCCACATGCGGAACGGAACGACTTTATTCACATTATAAAACAGCAAAATGTGGGTGCGCCTGCGGGGCCCAGTCAGTTGAGGTTCCGACCTCAGTTCAGGTCACCTCACGGCTTGTGAAATCAGGCCCCGGGTCAAGCTCTGTGCTGACAGCGCGGAGCCTGCTTGGAATTCTCTCTCTCTGCCCATCCCCCACTTGCACGCTTGGTCTCTCAAAACTAAATAAACATTTTTTTAAAAAACAGACAATTCTGACATCTTTTATTAAAAAAAAAAATAGAGCACCAATGTTCTTTAGAATTACTGTGAAACAAAACTTCAGATATCTTCATAACCGGTAAGTTTGTCTACTAACAGCCGGAAAGCATAGTTACAGAAGAAGGTCTGTTTTAGTGAGTTTTCCATCCGGCCCCTTCAGGCCTCTTGTCCGCATTCCCACTGTTATGCTCTCGGCGGCTGAGCCCCAGGCAGTAAAGACGCCGCACTGATCTCACAGTGCTGAGTATTACTCAACAGAATTCCTGTCCTATCACTTAATTTTATTTTCTCTACTACCCATTCCACTTCTCCTTTCTTCTGGTTTTCTAAATTCCCTATAACAGACCCATTTAAGAAGGAGAGAAAGAGAAACAGCTACAATCGTTAAGATGTAATAAACATAGTAAATAATTTTTAAGTACTTTGAAACAGAAAATATATCCTTTTCTGACTCTTTGATCACGGTCTTACATTTCTAAGAGTGCTATTTTGTCACATCACAGACACAATTTATACTTAATAGTCTTTAATATTTAGACATTCTATAGTGATTTTTATTCATCCCTATGGAACCTACTTGCCAGTACATATTTAAGGAAAACAGGTGATGGGAAAATGCAGTGCAGAAATTCTCATGTTAGTAATAAGACGATATGAACAAAACAGGCAAGGCCGTCCCAGATCAGTGTGGCCGCCTGCCTCGGGTGCCCGCGCGGAGTGCACCTGTCGAACTGAGAAGAGTCGTCAGACGGCCGGGGCCTCCTGGTCCCTGGTCGTCCTCCCCTGTTCCAGGCGACCGTGTGTGCGTGCGGCAGAGCCCGCGTGAGCTCACAGCCTCTGCTCTCCTCCTTCAAGAGCGGCTGGGGTGTCAGTATTAATAAGACATTGACTCTCCCTTAAAGGTATCTGTAGACTGAACGCAATCCCAGTCAAAATCCCAGGAGGCGCTGTTACAGAAACCGACACGCTGACTCTAAAGGTCGTACTGAAACACCCGGGACCGAGACTAAACCAACAATTCCGAAAATGAAGAGCAACGTGAAAGGAAAACACTACCTGATTTCAAGAATTATTCTAAAGAAACAGTCCTCAAAAAAGAATGTCGTCAGCATGAAGACAAACGGGCGGAGTGGAGGAGAGAGAGTCCAGAGGTCAGCCGGCACGTGAGAGACCACTGGTTTCTGAGCAAAGAGCAGGCGCTGCCGGAGCCGAAGCAAGAAGCCGCGCGGGAAACGGCCGCGGCCCGCGGGCAGAGAAGGCCCAGCGCGCAGCAGCCAGCACAACGTCGGCTCAGATGGACACACACAATGCAGACCCTTCTAGAAGCAGAAACAGGAGAAACGAACAGAAAACCTTTGTGACTTGAGTCAGGCCAAGAGTTCTTAGGGGACTGAAAGCACGATCATTAATAAAAAACTGATATATTAGGCTTCATCACCTAGAGCGTTAAGAGGGGCCGAACAGTGCAGAGGTGTGAGACCACGGAGTCAGCAGCTGAAAACCAGCTGGACTCGGACGTGCAGGGGAGGGGGCTGGAGAGACAGAAAGGGTGGCCTGGAGCTCGGGTTGAAAACCCCCCACCACGTGACAGGGGCCGCAGAGGGAGAGGTGCCCCGAAGAGCCCCCCGGGGGAGTGTCTGCAGCCGGAAGCCCGAGGCACAGAGGTACAAAGGCCCATGGCAGTGACAAGCCTCCCCGGAAGTGACAGAAACACACACAAAGGCCCCGTGAAGCCAGTCTGGGAGCACACGGGGCTCTGCTCAGGCTGGGGGGCCCTCGGGGAGCACAGAAATCCCCTGGGGACTCCGCTGTAGGTGGGCGGGGCAGGAGCTCTTTCAAAAACACAGTTCAGGACTCACTCGTGTTTGAATCCCCAGAGGGGATCACAGTGCCTAACAGACAGTGAGTCCTCAGCAAGTATCCGGAACGGAATGTGAACCAGCCAACGGGATGATTACAGTCAAGTATGCAATTTATACACCTCTCTGGAGCAAGAGGTTAAAAAAAAGGCACTGACCCCAAGAACCCAGAAGTAGAATGAATGACCCCACAAGTCAGATTCCTCATTAGCGACTTTTGTAAACGCCACCAACAATTTTATCTTCTCCTCCTCAACTGGGACGCGATCCAACAGGAGATAATAATGACAAAGCAGTCACAAACAAGGAGAAAGCAACAAACAAAGCAGCAACAGACACGGGAAATCCCCACATGGCAAGGCGGCTCCTCAGGTGACAAAAGGTGGCACTAACTAAACATCACCCAGTGTCGACTGGACTCGAGCACCAGTTAAAACTCTCTGCTCTGGGCGCCTGGGGGCTCAGTTAGGCATCCCACTTCGGCTCAGCTCATGATGTCAGTTTGTGGGCTCAAGCCCCACACCTGGAGCTGCTTCAGATTCCGTGTCTCCCCCTCTCTCTGCCCCTTCCACCTTCAGGCTCTCTGTCTCTTAAATAAATGTTAAAAAAACTAAAAAAAAAATCATCTCTGCTCCTAACAAAGCACCCTCTGGATCGGAGCATACTCAAAAGTGGACGTGACTTTCCTTTTCAAAAGAAAAAATACAACAGAGAACATTTTCCCGGAGTATTTCTACAAGAATGTGCTTACAAACTCCTAATACAAACAATTCCAGTATGAAAATACGACGCACCCACCCACAGTAAGTCACGTGAGAGGAGCCATCGATGCCATTCAAAGAACAGACAGCCTGTGAAATGTCAGAAATTAAGAAGATGAGCAGAGAATACTCTTCATAAGAAAACAAGTTTCCGACTATCGTCAGTGAGAATATACATGCAGTCTTCACGTTCTAGATTCTACTGCTCCATCATCTGCATCAGACTAACGAGCCACAGAGCAATGTGCCACGAGGGACAGAGCGGTGGACGTGAGGTGGGCGTGGTCCGGTGCCAGCAGGAGCCCCACCGAAACCGCGGGGCCTGGGGGCAGACCACTGGGCGGGGGCTCCGGTCCCTCTGCCCGCCGGCCTCGGAGGGCGGCTGTGCGAACTTGCGAGGTGCCTGGCCCAGATCACAGACGAGAAGCCAAAGACAGCGGTACCGCCACCGTCGACACGTAAGACGTCCTTTCAGACGTGACGAACGGTTGTCAATTTTGTATAAAAAGGCAAATCTCCATTTGTATCTGAAATCACCCACTGACGATCATTTCCGAGGTCTTCTGAGCTCAGCGTCACGGAAGGTGACGGCCCCAGCCACCAGCGTGCCTTCCCCACAGTTCGCACTGGGCTCAGACCGTGCTGACGGGCCGTGAAGGCGGCACAGGGCCCTCCCCCAGGCCCCGACCCCTCTCCCCTCCACGGAGGGCCGGCCGTCAGCCCCAGGCCGCCCCTGTCCCGACGCTTCCCGCACTAGGCGTCATACGGGCCGTGCCCTTGTCGGTCTGACTTCTCTCACACGTAGTTTCAAGGTTTGTCTGCACTGGATCAGTGTTCGTTGATTTTTATGGCTGAGTAAGGCTCCAACGAAAGAAAACAGCACGATTTCTTTATCCGCTCGCCTGCCGACGGACACGGGGTCGTTCTCACCCCTGGCGATGATAAAGAGCGCTGCGTGGACGCGGCGGTGCGCGGGCCTGCTCGAGGGCCTGTTTTCAATGCTGCAGGCGTTCGGGAAGGTCCCAATCCCTCCTTCACTTGTGACTCGGAGGCTTAAGGGGCACACAACGCCTGGTTGACGGTTTTTTCTTTGGTCATCTTAAAAATGTCGCCCACTTCCTGTCCTCCAGGGCTCTTCCCTCCGGCCCTTGGGCCAAAAGCTGCCTCTCTCCCTTGCTGCCCTGAGAACACTCTCTTCCTTCTCTTGGTCCTTGCGTCTGAACCCTTAGATTACAACGCGCCCAGGGGTGGACTCCCATCTGTGGACAACTTCGAGGGGCTCACGGACTTCCTGAATGTGTAGAGTCCTGTCTCGTACCAAACTTGGGCAGCTAATGGCCCCTGGTCCCCTGAACACTCCCTCTAAGACTCCCGCTGCGAGCTCCTTAGCACGCCCGGCGCTGCCTCCAAGAACCGAGGCACCCACTTACTTTTCTTCGTTCTTCTTTCCGCTCCTCAGAAGGGACCCGCATCCGTGATCTAGGTTCAAGGTTACAGATCTTTCTCCCGCCTGTTCAAACCCTCAAGTGAGTTTTTCTGGTCATTTATTTTATTTTGGCACCAGAATTTCTCTTGGCTTCGTTCTCAGAGTCTCTGTACCTTTACTGATCCTCTGGTTGTTGGTCCAGTGCGCTGTTCTGAGGTCTCCTAACGGTGTTCAGGGGTCTCCTTCACCTCCGTGAGCGTGTTCACGGCAGGGCGGTTAGGCTTTTACCCAGGAAGCCCAGATACTGGACTTCCTCAGGGACAATTTCTGTTCCTTTCTTCTGTGACTGGGCCACGTGGTTTCTCTGCATGCTTCGTAATTTTCCGTGGAAACCTGCACATTTGGGCCACTACGATCTGGTAACTCAGGGAATCAGGTAGGGCCCCATCTTCTGCGTCTGTCTTGCTGCTCAGTTTATTGCTGTAGCCGCGCATGTTTAGTGACTTTTTGAGACGCATTTTATGAAGTGTGTATTCTTTGTCAAGTGTGGTCTGTGAAGTCTTCAGCCAGGGGAGGGACTAACAAGAGGAAACTAACAAAGGAAAGGAGGGATGACAGAGGGAAGGAGAGAAATGAGACGGGGAAGAAGAAAGGGAAGGCGGAAGGGCAAATGACAGGAGACAGGGAGGGAGGGAGAGAGAGACCGGCCTGTCCCAGACGTGGCAGGCTGGCGCTGCCCCAGGGCTCCGGCGCTTAGCGGATGGTCTACACGTCTGCCCGAGACCTCGCCTCTGCCCGCTCTGAGCTGAGAGACTGGCTAGAGGTGATGCGCTTTCTCAGGGTCTTCTCGGAGCACGATCCAGCACGATCTGGCCTCGGGTGTGGCTTTCAAATTCCCCGGTCAACACAGGCACTTCCGAACACCCTAATTTTCCGGGGAATCCTGTCTCCAGTTCCTTCCACCGGGCGCCTGATGCCTCTCCATGCGTCAACTCTCGCCGAGGCCCCCCAGCCACCGGGGCTGACACAGGCTCCAGAAATGCCTATTGTTTTTCTGGCTCTTCTGCCCTGAGTGACATCCAAGTCAGGGGAAAGAAAGACAACTATCTTGAGTCAGTCCTTCAACTGGCCCTGACAGGCTGGACAGACACAATTCTCTGCAAGTAAGTCCTGCCCTACAGCCCGCAGAGCCGCGGCCGGTCCCCAAGTGAGAACGCGGGCTGCCAGCTCTAAGGCTGGGCCCGACTCCTCCCGGTTTCTGTGCTCGGAGGGGGCAGGCCTGCCACTCGACAGCCTGCAGACATCGCCGGACCACTGGGTTCCGAATGGTACAGTTAACACAGAGAAACAAAGCTCTACTCATTCCAAACTTCACAGTTAAAACAGTTTAAGAAACAGGCCAGGACCCATACTACATTCTAAAACAGTCGCACCCAGGGGCACCCAGTTTACCTGGCCGCCTGTGGATTCGTTTTTCCAGATTCAAGCCACCTCTTTCCCACAACACCCCCCGCCTCTGTCACGGAGTGGCTTTAGCACCAAAGCTTCTCACTAGTTGACTGGTCCATTCAATTACAAGGGCACAGTCTTTTCAAAACTGGTAGTGGGACAACTGGATATTCACATACCAAGGAGCGTGGACCCACATCACACACCACACACCGACGAGGACCTGAACATGGACCATACATCTGAGCTAAAAGTGTAAAACCCCTGGAAGAAAATACAGAAGTAAATCTTTGCAACTTTGGGGCGGCCAACTGTCGCGGGTACATCACAGAAGCACAAGCAAGACCAAAAAGCACAGACCAGCAGGTCCCCTCGACGTGAAAACTGTCGTGCCCCAGAGGATACCAAGATGAAGAAACACAAGCCACCAAACAAGACAAATATTTCCAAATCACAGAATGACAAGGGACTTAAATCCAGAATACATAAAGAGTTCTTCCAACGCAATAATTAAAAAACAGATAACCCAGTTAAAGTAGTAAGCAAAGAATCTGAATAAACAGGTTTCCAAAGAAGACACACAAGTGCCTAAGAAGCACTTGAAAAGATGTTCAACGTCACTCGTCATCAGAGAAACACAAGTCAAGCACGGCTACAATGCAAGACAGAGAGTTACAAGTGTCCGCGAAAACGCGGAGAAACTGGGACCTCACACACCACGTGGTTAGCCAAGTAGAGAACAGTTGGTCTGTTTATCAAAATATAGTTACCATAGAAACCAGCCATTTCAGTTGGGGGTGTCCTCACGAAAGAAATGACGTAACGTTCACACCAGAAGGCTTGCACACAGACACGCGCAGCCGTGTTACGTACAGCCGCCGCCGTGGAAATGACGGTGCCCATCTGCCGCCGCGTGTCAGCCCGGCGGGAGCACAGAGAGGAGCACCACTCAGCACCGAAGAGAAATGAAGCTCCACCAGACCGCATGACGGCACGAACTGGGGCCCCGTGACCACAGGACGCGGGGGAGCAGCCGCGACACAAGCCCACACGCCGAAGACGTGCGGCGCCTGCTCCGCAGGGGGTGAGTCGGAGTGGGGGGGGCTGGGGCTGGAGCAGGGTCAGGAGGGGCAAGGATGGGAGGATGGTCGACATGTTTCAAAAGCAGATGGTGGCGATGCTTCCCCAACTCTGTGAACACACGAAACCCACGGGAACTGCACCCTTTAAGTAGATAAACTTTACGTTACAGGAGATCTATCCCAATAAGCTATAAATTTTTTTTTGGAAAATTATTTCAAATAAATAATTCAGTGTACAAATATCCCAATGTAAACAGAAGGTACAAACTGCACGCTAAACCTCATCTTTTATTTTATTTTTTTTTAAGGAGTGGTTTTATCTTATTATTTTTTAAAATAGTTTATTGTCAAATTGGTTTCCATATAACACCCAGTGCTCTTCCCCACAGGTGCCCTCCTCTATCACCACCACCTCTTCCCCCCCTCCCCCTTCCCCTTCAGCCCTCAGTTCGTTTTCAGTATTCAGTAGTCTCTCAAGTTTTGCGTCCCTCTCTCTCCCCAACTCTCTCTCCCCTTCCCCTCCCCCTGGTCCTCCGTTAGGTTTCTCCTGTTCTCCTGTTAGACCTATGAGTGCAAACATAACGGTATCTGTCCTTCTCCGCCTGACTGAACCTCATCTGTTAAACAGGCTCCGAAGTTATTACGAACACGCGTTCAGGTTCTCAGTGCCCTCCTTCATCGTCCCTCATCGAGGCAATCACGGTCATGGTGTCACTGTCACTTCGCAGCGGTCATAATGCCCGCCTAGAAATGCTCCTTCCAGACTCTTCTCAATACCTCGCTCCTTTTCCAGTGGGACTGAGAGACCAACTGAACAAACTCTTTAAAAACCTAAATTAAGCAGGGGCTAGAAGGTTAAAGCCCTGGTGCAGTTAAGGAGAAACGGGCACAGAGCAGTCACTGTTTTGGATCATGACGTGAACTGTCGGTGCTCCAAGTCTTTGCACTTGGATTGTGGCCATGGTACCTAACGTCTAACCTCACAGCTGTGCTGCACACACAGCACCAGCAGAGACGGCGGGGGAGGGGACACGGGGCTCCACAGGAGGCGTCCTACACCAGCCGGGCCTCACGTGCGTCTCCACGCGCACGCCTCATGTACAAACCGGCACAGAGCGCTCCACACGACCACTTCTCTGCGTGCGCGTGTGCGCGTTTCTATGTGTACACACACACGCACACACCTGCAGAATGAATAAAAATCTGCCTTGAACTTGTAGGCGTCCTGTTATCCTAAGAAGATTAACTAGATACCATACGTAACCGCATCAAACTATTTCCAGTAACAGACGTAAGGCGCGCTTGCTTTCTTTCACGTTACCCCTAGAGCGAGGACTGGATAAGCAAATGATAAACGAGGTCACGAGGGCCTTGCTGACCTCTTACTGTGAGCTTGCTGTAGAGCTGCGAGTTCACTTCCTTGTCCCGCTGAAAGCGCCGGAATTCATCAATGGCCTCCCTCGTGATAGTAACAGCCAGAACAAACCCCTGTGAGAGAGAAGAAGATCTTTGAGAAAGCTGGACTTTAAATAACAAAAATAACAAAAAGTTTTACTTCCCCCCCCAATTTATGTTACTTCGAAAACCTAAATGATAACAGAGCCAAAAAATAACAACGAAACACTAAGAAAATAATATTAATACACAGTATAAGATTTATAATTCTATTAGCCAGAAATTTTTTTTAAATTCATATCATAACACGTACTTCAATCCAAACGTCAGAAAAGACTTAGTAATCTCAAAGTAAAGAAGCCCACAATCTTCCAAAAACCCCGTGAACTATATTTAGGACACTCAAGCATTCAGTATCAAATAACGAAGACACCAAAATCATCGACTCTGCGCTGTGTCTCTGGCAGAAGGGGACGTGCAGGAACACGACAGCTCCCCCCCGTGGCAGCGTCTGCCGCCGCCCTTGGGGCACACGCATGGCCACCATGCTTTTCTTCCTGACTTCTTTTTTAAATATTTTTATTTAAAAAAATTTTTTTATTTTCAGAGAGAGAGAAAGGGAGAGTAGGAGAGAGAGGGAGAGAAAGATGGCATGAGAAGGGGAGGGGCAGAGAGAGGGTCCTGAGAAGACTCCACACTGCCAGTGAGGACCTGACGTGGGGCTCGAACTCACAAACCGTGAGGTCACAACCTGAGCAGAAATCGAGAGTCAGACATTTAACAGAGTGAGCCACCCAGGCGCCCCTCTTCCTCACTTTTTAAGTAAAAACCTGGATAGCCTATCTTGATGCTATCTAAATAAAACTTCTTTTTTCAAAGTTTATTTGTTTATTTTGAGAGAAACAGGGAGCACGTGAGTGGGGGAGGTGCAGAGAGAATGCAAGCAGGCTCCATGCTGTCAGCGTGGAGGCCGACTCGGGGCTTGAACTCACAGATCATGAGGTCACGACCTGAGCCAAAGTTAAGAGCCAGATGTTTAACCAACTGAGGCACCAGGTGCCCCTAAAGAAAACGGCCGTTCTTGTAACCTGTTGTGAAATCTGTCGCACCGCTGACACGCGGCCGGGGCCGCTTTCAGGGGCGGCGTGTGTTTTCTGACGCGTGGCCAGCTGCTGTCCGGGCCCACCTCTCTCCGAGCGGACTCTCCAGCGGCTTCGCTGTCCGGAGGGGCGGCCCCCGGGGGCCATGGAAATGAGGCGCAGCCGCGCAGCTCCACCTCGGGGACAGTAAGCTGTTATCCCAGGGCGGCTCCGGGGCCGCCGACAGGCTACACCGCTGGGCCCCGAACCCGTGTTTACTGAAACAGCTGCCCCAGTGCACTCCTGGTTGTGCCGCCACCGCCACCCGACCCTCATCACCCCAAAGAGAAAGCTCGCCCCCGCCTCCCCCTGCTCCCAGCCCCCGCAGCCGCTCGCGCAGCCCTTCCGGGTGATGCGGTGTGGTCAGCACTTCCGTGAACTGCCAGCGGCTTCCCAGACGGTTACACCGCTGAACACGCGCTGGCTGGCCCCGTGCATGCTCCTGGGCTGCATGTCACTCAGACCCCACACCCACTTCCTAACTGTGTCATGTCTTTCCACAGGGAGGTTGTCAGAGCTCCTCAGGTGACTCCGGATACAAATACCTTCCTAGGGGCGATTTATAAGTGTGAGTTATACTTTCCACGCTGTCATTTTACTCTCTTGGCGGTGTCCTCTGATGCACTGAAGTATTTACTTTTCATGAAATCCAATTTAAGCTGTTTCTTTGGTCACCTGGGCTTTCAGTGTCCAAGATCACAACACTCTACCTCTAGGTTTTCTTCCAGGAGTCTTCCTGGTTTTCTCTCTTCTGTGTAGGCCTCTAATCTGTGCCGAGGTGCTCTCTGTGTGTGGCGGGACGGGGGGGTCCAAGTTCGTCTGCATGCGGAGGGGGGGGCGGGGGGGCCAAGTTCATGTGCGTGAGGCTGTGCGGCCGTCCCCATGCTACTCCTTGAACAGGCCGCTCTCTGCACCTAACGGTCGCAGCACCCCTGCCGGAGACCAAGCTGGGCGGAGCGTGCAGCTTTGTTTCTGGACTCACGGTGTCCCTCAGCCTGTCCCTTGCCGGCACCACACCTTCCTGATCGCTGTGGCTCCCAGACAAGCTCTGAGGCGAGAGGCGGGGCCCTCCCTGCTGACGGGCTCTCCGGCCGCGCCGGCCGCCCCGCATCTCTCGTTCTTCCGTGCGAACTTCAGGAGCGGCTTGTCAATTTCTGCCAAAAAAGCCAGGTGGGATTCTCACAGGGATGGTACCGAACCTACAGGTCAATGTGGGGACCACGGTCACTGTAACGATATTAAGTCCTTCAGTTCTTGAACATGGGATGACTTCTATTTATTTACATCTTTAATTTTTTCAAAAACGTTTTAAGTTTCCAGTATGAAATTTTGCATTTTAGCTAAGTCTGCTATTTTTCCTTTCTGATGCTATGATCCAAAACATTGTTAAGCTGATTTCATTTCCGGATGGTCACAGCTAGGAGATACAAATACGAGTGGTTTTGTGTGCCCCGCACCCCATGACCTCACAGACTCCAGCATTCCTGTGTGTGGACCCCCCGGGCTTTCCCACGCACAAGACCGTGCCACTTCTCAACAGAGACAACTTTTCTCTTTCTTTTCCATCTAGATGTCTTTCAGCACACATAAGACAAAGAAAACAATATAAAAATCCAAAATAGGAAACGCCAAAAATACTTTAAAGAAATCTAGTGTTATCAAAAACCTTAAAATTTATACACACTTTAATCTAACAGTTCCACTTCTGGGAACTTAGCCTAAAAAACTAACAAACAAAAACCAAGGATCCTGGCATCAAATAAAAAAAAATAAAAAAAAAAAAAAAACCATTTCTGGAAATGACCTGAACGTCCACAAATAAATTCCTGGTAGTCGTATGATGAAATACCGTATTTCAACGCAATGATGCTATCAGTCTTGGGTGAGAAGACACTATCACTTTAAATACATAAACTCTACGTCACAACTCAATGTCAGTAACGTGAAAAATACGCATCTACCCATCCAGGAAAGACAGTTCTATGAGCTGTCCTCACCTAGAACATTTACTATCATAGACTCATGTTCACAATGTAAAATTTCTTAAAATTCTGTTTGTGACTGACTCCCAAGAACAGTGAGATCATGACCTGAGCCTAAGTCAGATGCCCAACTGACCGAGCCACCCAGGCGCTCTAAACTTTTCTATGTTTTTTAAAAGAGTCGCCGTTTAAATGCCACAAAAACCGAATGAGCTCTAACTCACAGACAGGGAAACTGAGACACAAGGAGCGCAGGAACTTCTGCAAGAGTGGCTGTCTCCAGCCAGTATGAGGTAGGAGGCCCAGGGAGCGATCTGCTCTCTCCTTCCCGTACCCCGCCCACAATCTGCTCTCTCCTTCCCGTACCCCGCCCACACGACCAAGTACAGACACACCCAGAAGAGCGGACAGAGGCAGGACCGGAGAATCACACTGAAAAGCAGTCTTTTGCAGACGGACTTGCCCCCTATCAGCCCAGCTGGCTCTCAGTTATGTGTTAACGAAATCCCAGGCCCACATCTTTGATGAGAGACACAGCGACGGTGATCCAGACCCCCTCCGGGAGCCATCTGCGCGGGCAGGTCTGCCACACCGTCTGCGTTCCGACAGCAGCGTCCCAAGCCATCCTGGCGCGCTGGTTCCGCAAGCGTTCCCTCGAAGACCCGTTCCGAAAGCTGGAGGGCACGGAAGGTGGCCCTCACTCTGACACAATGACGCAACAAGGAGATCACAGCTTACTCTCTGTCATCCGGCAAAATACGACAGACATGAGAGCAGAGCTGAAGCCAGTAAACAACGCCGCCAGGACCAGCTGACCGAGAACGACTATTCGGCCACCACTGCTCTGAGCAGCGCCCAGCAGCTGGAGAGCAGGGGGAGGCGTCTGGAGATCCCTGTTGGAAACCGGCGGACGTGAGACAGGAGACCGTCCGACACCTGCCAAATGACGGTCTTAGGCTTCATTGGCAGGTCTCTGTCAAGGAAGAATCCGGAATGCTGATCCCTTTTTCCGAGCGGCCTCACGGGCCTCAGGGGGCCAGCAGAGAAAAGGCACGGAACAGGAAGACGTACGAAGGCCGCGTGCCGGCGCAGGCCCCGCGCAGGACGGCGAGCAAGAGCAAGAGCTCAGGAGCGGTGAAGAAACCCTGACGAGCATGTCCCCTACTTAGAACACGTACACACACAATACGTGGTTTAGATACAGAGATGTTCTAAATTTGCCTCCATCAATAAAAAGATCTTCTCTACAGAGTATCTGAATTTTCAGTCTCAAAAAAAATTTTGAGGGGTTTGGATCAAAGAACCAACATACCTAAGGCTGCTTCTGGGATCTGAAGGGGAGCCTAATGCACACCTCAACTTTTTAAGATGTTTGCTAAATCAGAGGTTAAAAGGTACATCAACAGTGCAAGCACAGACACGAACAGGTCCTTACTGATTATGTGACAAAAGGCACCGACTGTGGCTGCTGCCAGAGCAAAGTAGCACAGAGCGCGGCTTCCTGAGTGGCCAGCTGGAGGTGCACCGGCGGGGCCGGGGGCCGGGGGGCCAGGGGGCTGGAGGCGCACTGGCGGGGCCAGGGGGCCAGGGGGCTGGAGGCGCACCGGCGGGGCCGGGGGCCGGGGGCCGGGGGCCAGGGTGACCAGGGTGCATCCCAAGAAAACATAAAGCACTACTCAAATGGGAGAAATGGGCTTTTTGCTTTTCTTTGGGGACCCTGAGCCATGGCTCCAAGTCCCTGACAGGAGGACCGAGCCAGGGGCTCCCTGGGCACCTCCCTGCACACGGCCGAGTGAACTGTGACACGCCGACAAGGAGAGGAAGATGCGCTTCCAACACCGGAGGCTGACGCACAGTTGAGCTGGTGCACGCAGACTTCACGCAGAGACAGAAAGAGTGGCTCTGGCCGCCCAGTCAGCTCTGTGAAGACTTAAAATCCTCATTTAGGAATCCATCTAAAACGAACATTTTCTTCAGTTAAAAGCTACCTAAATCACAGTTTAGAGGAAAAGATGCAAAAGCAAAACAGAATGAAGACCCTGTACATTAGAGTTTAAAGGGGTCCCGTGACCTTCGACGATGGTGCCGACGGACATGTCAAGCCGAGCTGGCGGTGACACGGAAGAGGGGGGCGCCCTGTGAGGCCACGGGTGGGGAGAGGAGCCGGGAACACACACCCCAAATCCTAAGTACACTAGATCTACGCTTTCACTGGAAAATGGGACAGCAGCAGCGTTCAGCCAACGGGAGTCTCGGGACCGCAGGGAATAACGTACAATCGGCCTGACCATCACAGCCAAGTCTGACACTGTGAAAAATCAGGAAAAAACGAAGTCTCCTTTCCGGGGAAGATGGACAAATCGGCGGTGTACGCTCACTCAGTGGAGTACTTCAGACAAGTGAAGACTGAGTCAGCCAGACCTGTAGGTGCCATCAGGGACCCATTTTACAAAACAACATTAAGTCAAAAACGCAAGTTGCAAAAAGGTACCCCAGAGTAGGATAATCTTTGTACAGACTTTTCAGGGTAGCAAACAATACTGCGTCTGACTTCAGGGAGACAGGCCTAAGTAGTTAAACTCTTAAGGAGAGACGCAACAACTGAATCCCAAATGCAGAACAGAAGTGGCCCGCAGGAGAGGGAAGGTGAGCAGGGGGGAGAGGAGCGAGTCCCCTCCATACTCTCGCCACGGCGGCGTGGCTTGAACACCGACTCCGAGCACTGGGCTCGAGCTTCAGTGCCGTCCACATGCCCCTGGACGCCCACACAGAAAGGGCTCCCTCTTGCACTCACGATCAAGTCCAGGCACCCCGACCTTTCTCTTAAGCACTGTCCCAGGTCACCACGCGCCAGCGGCACCCCCAGCATCCTGGCCCGAGAGCTTCCACAATCACGGCTCCCCATGCCTCCGCCTTTCTTTTCCCGGATCAGCGCGTGGCCCGGCCTCTTGGCCATCTGGATGCCACCCCAATGCCACCCGCACAGGGGCCCTCAGTAAGAAACCCCGCTGGCTTCCAACCCTGCTAACCTCCTAAGTGCAGCATACTCACAGACTCGGTGACTGTGTGTTCTGGACTACAAACACGGTCACGGTCAGGGCTCAAACCCGTGCTGCTCTGAAGTCTGTGTGGGAGCAGGAGAGGCTGGCTCCAGCGACCCTGCCAACAAGACTTCTGTCCCCTCTGCCGGCCGCCCTAGCGCCTCTAGAGCGGCTGAGCAGGACTGTGCAGCCCCAAGACATGAGCTGAGAGCACGCTGCTCACACCCCCTGATCCGAAGGGGGCACCAGGGCTCCTAGGTCTGCGTGTGAGCAGCGGGCTGCTCCTTCCCCAATGGAGGAATTTCACTACGCTGTCTTGCCTGGATTATGCTGATAATCTGCCCAAAAGGGAGCAAACCAAAGGGAGCAGTCCATTTTCCTGGGTGAAAGCAAGGAAGAAAGCATTGTTTTGTCTATATAAGCTGAAAACTGATGAAAATGATTGGCAAACAGCATCATGTTGGAAATGGAAGTATTCGATAATAAATACCACTTGCCTTTCAAAACCTTTTATGTACTGAGGGGTCAAGCAGAAATGGTCTGGACTGCTGAGATACTTCAGCCAAAAGTAAGAACCGCCCGTCTCTCTGTTCGGGACAGGAAGGTTGCTGAGTGGGTCACACGCTCGCTTCCGACGGCGCCACAGGCACAGGGGATGGGGTGGGGGGGGGTTAGGCCGGAGAGACAGACCTGTGTTGTAGCCAAAGTACAGAATACACCATGGAAACCACCCCGCACCCCCAACAGCAGAGGCGCCTTGAGCAGTGCACCACCTGGACACTCCTACGGGGCTGCCCAGCATTTACAGACAGAGCTCCATAAAATCATTCAACGAAAGTTCAGAGCAACAACAGGAACAATAGCACGTTTCTTAAAATCTGATCAGTTTCTCTCTCAACCATCTCCACTCTTGTTTTTAATTTTTTTTTTAATTTGTTTTTGAGAGACAGAGAGAGACAGTGCAAACAGGGGAGAGTCAGAGAGAGAGAGAGAGAGAGAGAGAGAGAGAGAGAGAGAGAGATACAGAATCTGAAGCAGGCTCCAGGCTCTGAGCTAGCTGTCAGCACAGAGCCCGATGCGGGGCTCGAACCCACAAACCGTGAGATCATGACCTGAGCCGAAGCCGGACGCTTAACCAACTGAACCACCCAGGGGCTCCAAGCAACTCCACTCTTAAAACTATATTCTAAATAATCATTTAACTTAATTCTGAAAATCTTAATTCTTTTACCAGAGGGGCCCAGTAGGTGTAGAGAGAGCCGATCTTCAGCGCCGGCACGAACTGGGAGCAGGACACGACCAGAAAATAGAGATTCAAGAAAAACTTGAATTGTTCATATAGAACCTAGAGAGGAAAATAAAAATTAACACGATATCTCCGAGGAAAATCTTTAATACTTCAATCAGATAATTAAATCAGCACAATATCTAACTACATCTCCATCAAACATGGAGAATAAGCCCCAAGTTACAGTAAATTTCTTAATTTTGGCACTGGCTTCTCAATAACCAAATCACATACGAAGCAAGGAAAATAAATTGAAAAAAAAGACAATTAGAACTTTCAACTTTCATCCTCTAAAAGTTTTGATTTTCCAGTTTTCCAACTTAACTCGGGGTTAGCCCTGTGTTTGTGCATCAGGGCAGCTGTACAAACACCGAGTTGACCAGCAGAGCGCACACCACGTGACCTCACGAGAACCGCCTCCATCTCCTGTAAGTACATGCTTCTCTTGGGCGGTAAGAAACGATGACATATAAAAGAATGTAAATTGCAAGTCAATTTCTGGGAAGATAGCTACCGACATGCATTTTACAGTCTCTTAGCAGCTGACCTGCAACCACAGCTTCAAACAGAAAATAAACTTCAACAAAATGCAAACCCTGCAGCTTTCTGTTTTTGTTTTTTAATTCAAATAGTTATCTTTAAGGAAGAAAACCTAAGATCCGGCGTATTAACAGACTTCTATTTACAAATCCTCAAACTATTAAATTTAAATTGAAAAAGAAAATGGAACGAACCTCATGGTTACAGGTGAGAAGAACTCACAGAGCAATGATAACTGCAGTTAAACTTACAACCCTGCGACTTCCAGTCCAAACCTCCGTGGACGCCATTCTGCACGCCACTCAGAAGGTAGGAAAACTTCAACCAGAGCAGAGCACGGGCTACGCGCTCACTGCTGACTCACAGCGTCCGAAGCAGTTCCGCGCAGGGGCGTTTTCTACCTCATCAGACACTTGCTCGTGCAGCTAACGCACTGGCTACACTGATAACATGTTTATATTCATAATCATATTCAACTGCTGTCTAAAAATGTTTTGAGTCATTTCATAAATTAATCTCAGCAGGAGAGAAAGCTCTTTTTCCTCAGTGATTTCTTTAAAATCTCAGTTAGCATAAATTATATCTATTAGCAATTCAAAAATTGCCATTTGTGCTAAAAATGGCACAGAATTCCTACTGTGCAATTACCAAATGTTTCTAAAATACTACGTTTTAGATGAAAAGCCTAATTTAAGAGACAATGTAAAGCAAAACCTCGCGCGGTAATACCTGCGCAGGCCCGTCACCAGGTACTTCCAGGACGCAGCCAGTCCTGGCGGGCCGTGCGGGTCTCCTCTGGTCAAAACTAGGCTGCCCTGTTGGCATTAAGCCATGTGACCAATACCTTCTTGTCTACTGAGTGAGCTCTGTGACCTTCAGGAAAATGTGCGATGCCTAGCCAATCTGCGAGTATTTAATAATTTAAACCTAAAAAGAAAACAGCAGCTTCATTCAATACAGATGAGAATATTTATCCGCCTGAAAGACGGTTTACATTTTATCGTCCTGACAAAAGAGCTGGCTTTCAGTTACGGAGCCAGTGGTTTTGTGTGTTTTAATAAAGAGCAAATTAGGGATCGAACATTCACCAACTATCAATGGATGGGGAAGGGGGAGAAATCAATGACCGATCTAAATTCAGCATGATTATTTAAATAAAAACATGAAAAATAAGACAGCTCTTATTTCACATAACAAAGAGACTTTCTTGCAAAATAGCATAAAGCTAATAACTAGAACATGTCAAAACTTAGATGTAGAAATATAATCAGTACCAGCTGCCTTTTGTCTTAAATTTGTCTAATAAAATAGGAAATGATGCACAAAAAGAAAAATTATTCAAACAAAAATTATTCAATTATTCATTATTCAAATTTTTAAGTCAGAAATATCACCAACAAAAATAATTAATGAAATATTTAAACTTCGTGTAATACCTAATTAAATAGAACTAATAATACAACACTATAACATGGCCTGAAATTTACAATGTGAAGTAGAAAATCTACTGCAAATGCTCACAGAGATCTTGTTATGGACTCATATTTGTGTAAAAAATTACGTGACTTTCATTTTGAGGCTCCTACACAGGCTGGGCACTTGGCATTCAGCTCCACCTACAAACAACACTTACAGCTTTCTTTCTGATAGTTTAATCTAGGCCTACTTGGTTATTTCTACAATAACATAAATATGTTTATCCAGGACTCAAGTCAAACTATAAACTGTTTTAAGGTGAGCTCTACGCTATACCCGTTAAAAGTGTGCATGAATTATTTATCAATGATCTAAAACATGCAAGGTTCAAAATCAAAAGGACACTGATTTGGATGTGACACAATTAACAAGGGGGGAAAACAGTGAAAACACAAGCAGCTAGCAATGTCTCATACGAAACCCATTTTTCAGTACGTAAGTCTCACCCCAGGTATAAAGGTAAATATGTTGTATTTCTGATTTTTGATAGAATTTCGGGGATGCTTCTCTTCACACTTTTCAGGACACCCGAGCCACACTGTGCGAGCTTTCAGTTCCCTCCTTCTGTGACACATGTTTATCAGCCAGTCACAGCAACTGCAGGAAAAGAAGACACACATCATGAATGCATTTCATCAAGCGCTGAAATGAAGCGTATGCATTTAGAGCTAACAGGGACCGTCTCTGTAGACACAAACCAGACACCGACGCTGGCCTGTAGGGTTTTACAGATACAAACCTAACAGAATCCACTGCGAGGCTTGTCTGAGCAAGTACATAGGGACTTCTAGACCCTCGAGGACCCGGCCTTCCTGTGCAGACCCTCTTGCTGGTGTGCATAAATAAATAAATAAATAAATAAGTAAGTAAAATAAAAAACCATTAACGTTACGAGGTAGACAAAGCTTTCTTATGCTGAGAAAAAGACAGTCATGTTGCTCGCAATTCTCAACAGACCCCTCAGGAACCGCATGGAAAAGGTCCTCATACGAGTGTGCCCCAGTGCAGGGGCTCCACACGCCAGCGGGGCTCCCGTGTGGGGGCGCCAGTGCATCTCTCCCAACCCCCCAGCTGTGCTCAGGAAATCTCCAGTCTGTCCTCCAGGGCAGGCGTCCGTCCCGGGGCCCGGCCGCAGTCCTGGGGGCGCCGCCACCGGCGGGAGCGCGTCCACGGCAGGAAGGAAAGCCTGCCTGCGCGCAGCGAGCGGCCGGCTCTGAAACGCCCGCACGCCTCCCCCACCTCACTGCCCAGAACAGCGAGCACCCTCACGCACCGAGCATGCTTCTGAATCCCTGGTTGTCACAAATCGGGTCAGTAAAGTGGTTTAAGGTCGCCAAAGTAAGTGTTCCCACCTCTACTGCTTTCTTGGGGGCGGGGGGTTGTCGAGTGGATTTCAGAAACTGTTAGAGATTTGTGGTGTGTTCATGCTTGAATGAAACAAAAATTAAATCAGACCTCAAGTAAAATATAAGCATCAAACTCCTATTTCTCACCTTGCGGTTGCTTCTACTGTTGGCCTGGACACCCTCACAAGGACTCTTGTCCTCTAGCACAACCCACCTTGCCACACCCCTGCCATCGGCCCCTGGGCCATCAGGACCCCAGCCGGCCCAGGGGTCAGGGCGCCCTTTCCCTAGCTCCTCCTGGCAGCGGCTCTCCATTGCCCACCGCGGGTCCAGCTGCACACACCCTGAGCTCCTGGGCACGGAACCCTCAGTGACCTCACACAAGCCGGGAGGAGCTCTTCCCTAAACTCTGGGTCCAATCAGCCGGACAGCCACACTACATTCCGGAGTCTCCCACAGGAGGAAACTGGAGGCCAGAAAAGTCAACGATTTCTCTAAGACGAAACAACGAGTTACTGGCAGAGCGACACGGCTTCTCCAAGTCACACTCAGAACATCTCCCATCTTACAACACGACATCGGCACAAAAGTGTTCATTTCTGTACTGCCCAATATAGCATCTGCTGGCCACATGCGACTTTTTAAGTTTATTTGAGAGAGAGAGAGAGAGAGAGAGAGAGAGAGAATGAGAAAGAGAACAGGAGACAGAAAGAAAAAGACAGAGAAAGAGTGCAAGCATGAGAGGGAGAGGGGCAGGGAAAGAGAGTCGCTAACAGGTTCCACGAGGCCAGCACGGAGGCCAACGCGGCTCCACCTCACGAACAGCAAGATCACCACCTGAGCTGTGACCAAGAGTCGGACACTCAGCTGACTGGGCCCAGGGGGCCCTTGTGTGTGACTGTTTCAGGATGAATTAAAATGAAGTGAAATAAAAAGTCCAGTTTCTCAGTTCCATTAGCCACATTTCAAGAGCTCAAGCGCCACACCGGCCAGTGGCTACCATACTGGACATCACATATGGAGAACATGCCCACGGTCACAGGAGGGTCAGTGGGCGGAGCCGGTCCGCAGGAAGCGCGGTGCAGGCAGGGACAGCAGAAAGGACACCAGCTTCCTCTCTGTGCACTTCCTTCAGCACATCAGGTACGGGTGAAAATCCTCCAGCAAAGTATTCAAACAAATTTTTGTTCTGAAACATATAATTACCCAATGTGACAGCTTAATGTACAGAAGTCAGGCAAATCTAATGTGAGACTAAAAACGAGCAAAGTTAAGTGTTTGAAAAATGTATGTAATATTTAGGAAACGTGGATTTTACAAAGTTTATGCTGGTATCAACATATTCTTGTGCAAGCAAAAGGCTCTATGAATGTAAAACCACTTTGTCAATCACACGAACGCTGTGGACAACCGCTAAAACACAAACCCACCACCAACACCACTGTGTGTTGGACCTGAAACTGACAAGCCGCTAAGTTCCAAAGCCTTACACTCTAGAAACTCTAAATTAAATACCAAGTGCAAAAACCACATATACTCAACAGTTTATTAATTTTTCCCTATACCCCTGTATAAAAAAAACACACACACAAATTCCTAGACTTCCAACATGTAATGATTATTTGCAACACTTTGCTATTGATAACTATCAGCAAAAGTGTTATGACTATTTCCTTATACAAACACAAAAGTGAGTAGCAGATAGGGAGCCACAGGCGACTTCACAGAACTAAATGAACACAGAGCCTTGAGGGTTTAAAAGCCTTGGGCTCCACCAGAACTGCTCTGGCACCAGAGGCAGAAACTATGAGCAGGAAGGGAAGACAGGAGACTTGAGTTCCAAAATGAAAGGCCATAAACCCCAAAGATGAGTAAGCCAGAAAGGACAGGTAAGCCTCATGGAGTCGTAACGCTAAGCAGGAAAATACATTGAGAGGCAATTTCTGAACAAAACAGCCTGGGAAATCCCAATAACAGGAGGGAGGCCCTCGGGAGGCAACCGCCAGGAGCTGCACTGGAGCCACTTCTCTGCAGACGGGTCTTCTCTAAGTGAGTGACGGCTCAGGGGACACTGCCTGTGGCACACACAAATCACGTCACACTGTTAAGTCAAATAAGACTAAATCCAAGGGTGAAGATGGCAGAGCAGCATGGAGACCCTGGGCTGTCTCATCCCTGACATGCAGCCAGATCAGCACCAAACTGACCTGCACACCTAGGAAACCGACCTGGGGAGTAACACTACAACCTGCACACCTTGAACCACAGAACTTGGCAAGTACACGGAGCGGAGAGGCGAACTGGGGAAGAGAAAAGCCCCAGAATGAGGTAGAGAGCAGTTTTCCTGGAGAGAAGACAGAAAAAGAGAAAGGGGGAGAGTGTGGCACATCAGGATCGTGCAAGAAAAGCACTCCCCCGAAAGTAGCTGGAGAGAAAGAGAAAAAGAGAGTGCAAACACTCGCAGGGGACCGAACCGTCGACGAGAAGAGAGGAGAGAGTTTCGGTACCACCGGGATTCTACAAACAGTGGAGCACAGTCCGAAGTCCCGGCCAGGGACTGGTGGCGCTCTGGTGAAGAAGCAGGGCGAAGCCCCACAAGCAGGCAGCAGGGTCTGAGGGGTCCGTGTGCCACGTGGGGAGAAGTGGTCCCCTGCTTGGTGTGCATTTGGTAGAGGCCCTATGACCGCCCCACAGGCAAAGGTCCCAGGGAAGCCCAGAGAGCAGCCGCATTTGCTGGAATTGGGACAGAGGCCAGACTGCGGGGAAACCCGGAGCCGGCCGTGTGCCATGATTTGCCATAATCTCAACCTCTGCCGCTGTGTCACCACACCATTGCTCAGCGAGATCCTTCCCCAGAGAGTCATCTCTGAAGTCTACAGGGTACCCTATCTGTGTAGTGACAGGGAGTGGATAGAGGCCTGAGACAAAAGGAGGGGAGTGTGATCGTGAGCTGATGACAGCGCCATGTTCCTATGCCAGAAACGAGGGAGCTGGGTAAAACCATTTCCATCTCCCATGCACATGCATGCGCACCACAATGATACGCCCGAGTGAGTCCAGCAGCGCCACCTACTGGAGAATGGAGCCATTACACCACGCCCTGCCCATCTGCGCTGTCCAAGCACACCGCCCAGAAGACCCGCCCAAGTCCCTCCACCTGCTTAATGTAAAGACTACAGAGGGCTTCACAGTTCAGTCCGAGGGGAAACCGGATGCAGCTTCCTTCTGTGTGCTAGCTCATGTGTGGGTCTGCTCTGCTTTGTTGTTGCTTCAACTGTTTTTCTCTTTTTATTCCTCTCTTATCTTCCTCACTCTTGGATACAGAAAGAAAAACACTTACTTTTATTATTTTTTAGTTTTATTTATTACTGTTTAAATTTTTTATTCTACTTCATTTTCCTTATTTCATTTAATTCCATTTTACTATTTAATTTTTAAATTTTTTTTTTACCCTTCTCCCCTTCCCTTTTATCTCCATTCTGTCAAGTTCCTTTCAATAAGCAGACCAAAATGCACTTAGGATCTAGTTTCCGTTATCTAATTTTTTGCTATGCTTTTAGTTTTTTAATTTTAATTTTTTACTTACTCTCCTCCTCCAAATTGAGAAAACGAAGAACAAAAGAAAGAAGAGGAAGACATGACAGCTAACACAGATACAAGGAAGATGTCTAAACTAGGATTTAGAACCGTGGTAATAAGAATACTAGCTGGGGTGGGAAAAAGTCTAGAAGCCCTTTCTGTGGCGATAAAGGAATTAACTCTAGTCAGGATGAAATTAAAAATGCTTTAACAGAAATGCAATCTTGAATGGACGCCACGATGGCAAGGATGGATGAAGCAGAGCAGCGAATCAGTGATTCAGAAGGTAAAATTGTGGAGAATAATGAAGCAAGAAAAAGGAGGGAAACAAAGGCAAAATATCACAATACAAAACTTAGAGAACTCAGTGGCTTACTAAAAGGAAGTAACATCCAAATCACAGAATTTCAGAAGAGAGACAAAAGGGGGAGGACAGTTTATGTGAGCAAAATACAGAGGAACACTATCCTAATCTGGGAAAGAACACAGACATCAAAATCCAAGAAGCAGAGATTCCCCAAAAACCAGCCATCACCAAAGCACGTAACAGTTAAGTTCACAAAATACACAAAGAAAGAATTATGAAAGCAGCAAGAGAAAGAAATGATTAACCTATAACGGAAGACAGCTCAGGTTCACCGCAGACGTGTCCACAGGGATTTGACAGAAAGGAGTGGCAGGATATATTCAACATGCTGAACTGGGAAAATATGCAGCCAAGAATTGTTTATCCAGCAAGACTTACTCAAAATAGAAGGAGAGATAAAGAGTTTTCCAGAAAAACAAAAACTAAAGGAGTTTGTGGCCACTACACCAGCCCTGCAAGAAATTTTAAGAGGGAACCTCTAGATGGAGAAAAGACAAAACAAAAAGACTAAAAGCAACAAAGACTAGAAAGGACCAGAGAACATCACCAGAAACACCAATTCAAAAGACAACACAATGGCACAAAATTTGTATCTTTCAGTACTCACTCTGAATGTCAATGGACTCAATCTTCCAATCAAAAGACATAGGGTCTATACGAGACTCATTCATACTCTGGTTACAAGAGGCTCATTTTAACCTAAAGACACCTTCAAGGGCACCTAGGTGGCTCCATGGGTTAAGCACTCAACTTTGCTCAGGTCATGATCTCACAGTTCATGGATTCAAGCCCTGTGTTGGGCTTTGTCTGACAGCTCAGAGCCTGGAGCCTGCTTTAGATTCTGTGTCTTCCTCTCTCTGCCCCTTACCACTCATGCTCGGGCTCTATCTCTGTCTCTCTCAAAAATAAACATTAAAAAAAAAAAGACACCTTCAGATTGAAAGTAAGGGGATGGAGAACCATCTGATCATGCTAATGGACATCAAAAGCTGGTGTAGCCATATTTACATCAGATGAACTAGATTTTAAAATAAAGACTGTAACAAGAGACGAAAAAGGGCATTATATTGTAATTAAGGGGTCTGTCCACCAAGAAGATCTAACAACTGTAAATATTTATGTCCCCAACATGATAGCACCCAAACATACAAATCAATTAATCAGAAACAGAAAGAAACTCATTGATAATAATACCATAAGAGTAGGGGACTTGAACACCCCACCTACAACAATGGACAGATCATCTAAGCAGGAAATCAATAAGAAAACAATGGCTCTGAATGACACACTGATTCAGATGGTACTTAGCAGATATATTCAGAACATTTCATCCTAAACCAGCAAAATACACATTCTTCTCGAGTGAACATGGAACATATTTGATCACAAATCAGCCACCAATAAGTATAACAAGATCAAGATCACACCCTGCATGTTTTCAGACCACAACGATATAAAACTCAAAATCAACCACAAGAAAACTTTGAAAAGATCATGAATACTTAGAGACTAAAGAATATCCTACTGAAGAATGAATGGGCTAACCAGTAAGTTAAAGAGAAAACTAAAAAGTATATGGAAGCCAATGAAAATGAAAACACAACAACCCAAGGCCTCCAGGACGCAGCAAAGGCAGTCATAAGAGGGATGTATACAGCAATCCAGGCCTTCCTAAAGAAGGACGAAAGGTCTCAAATACACAACCTAACCTTACACCTAAAAGAGCTGGGAAAGAACAGCAAATAAAGGCCAAATAACAGCAGAAGAAGGGAAATAAAGATCAGAGCAGAAACCAATGGTATTGAAATCAGAAAATTAATCAAACCAGGAGTTTGATTCTTTGAAAGAATTAATAAAATTGATAAACCCCTAGCTAGACTGATCAAAAAGAAAAAAGGACCCAAATAAATGAAGTCATGAATGAAAGAGGAGAGGTCACAATCAACACTGCAAAATGCAAACAATAATAAGAAAATGTTATGACATATTGTATGCCAACAAATTAGGCAACCTGGAAGAAATGAACAATTTCCTAAAAATATAAACTACCAAAACTGAAACAGGAAGCAACAGAAAATTTGAACAGACCCATAACCAGTAAAGAACTTGAATCAGTAATCAAAAATCTCCCAGCAAACGAGTCCAGGGCCACATGGCTTTCCACTGGAACTCCACCAAACATTTAAAGAAGAACTAACACCTATTCTTTTGAAGCTGTTGCAAAAAATAGAAATGGAGGGAAAACTTCCAAACTCATTCTACGAGGCCAGCATTACCTTGATTCTAAAACCAGACAAAGACCCCACTGAGAACTACAGACCAATTTTCCTCATGAACATGGATGCAAAAGTTCTCATCAAGATACTAGCCAATTGGATCCAACAATGCATTAAAAGAATTATTCACCACAATCAAGTGGGATTTATTCCTGGGATGCAGGGCTGGTTCAATATCCACAAATCAATGTGATCCACCACACCAACAAAGGAAAGAACAAGAACCACATGATCCTCTTCTCAGATGCTGCAAAAGCATCTGACAAAATACAGCATCCCTTACTCACAAAAACCCCCAAGAAAGGAGAGCTAGAAGGATCACACCGCAAGACTGTAAAGGCCACACATGAAAAACCCACCACCACTATCATCCTCAAAGGGGAAAAAACTGAGAGCTTTCCCCTTAAGGTCCGGAACACGACAGGGATGTGCACTCTTGCCACCGTCATTCAACACAGTACAAATCAAAGAAGTCCAGTTGAACAAGACTATGGTAATGTAAGAGGCGCAGATCTCCCCTTCTGGATACAGTGTAACTACAGACTGACCGGAAGGGAACATCACTCCTGGTAACCAGAACTGATTCTACCACGCATTAATTACAAGACCACTAATTTTCTCCATCTTCCAAACATTAAAATGGCCCGTGAAAAGAGTGAATTTGGCTTTCTGTCCCTTCCTGATTAGCCTGTTTGGTTCTGACTAATGGTTACCACTCTTCACTATGTCATTTTACTTAGATTGTCTCCTTTAGTTTGATACAAAAATAAAAAGCTACGCTTCTAACCGTCCTGACGACGGGAGCTCGGCGCACAGGAACGGGGCCACAGTGGAGACCGCACCTGGTGCAGAGCAGCGTCCAGCCTCCGCACACGAACCGCCGCAGGCCGCCTCCTCCCCGCGCCGCCCGCGCTCGCGGTAGCGTGTGGTAGTCGCTCTCGTCGTTCTCAAAGCCTTCTTCCGACATCATCAGCGGCATCTCGTCCAGATGGGCAGACTCGTCCTCCAGTGGGTACCTGGAGAAAGGTGAGAGCACAGTGCTGAGGCGGGCCGCGCGGGCTTCTGCCACGGAAGGGGATCATTCAGGACAAGAGCTGGTCCAATCTTACTGATCACACTTTTCTTTTTCTCAGACTAAGCCGTCTGTAGTGGAGGCAAACCATTATAGATAACGGATGCTGCTTTCCTTTGCAAAAATCTTACCTGGCCAGGGTAAGCAAAAAAGAAGAGAGGCTGCCGAAGAAAGCCGTCATGACCGCGCCGTGAGGGGAGCCCCCGTGGCCGTCCACGCGGTCAGCTCAGCACGATCACCCACTCGCAGAGTTTAACTCAGGAATATCAACAAGTTAATCACCTAAAACACTACTATTAGCGAAAAAACGTATACGTCCAGGTCACATCTCAATACTCTTACAGACCGAGGAGACGTAAAATCTGGCCAACCTTACACTCACCCATCAAAGTTGTGGAAACGACTTTTGACCTCCATAGGCGTCTCATGGTCAAAGGCAAAACCTGGTCCCCGGGGTTTGTTGTCGGATTTCACACACACAGCAAGAATACCGTTTCCCACTTGTACTTACTCTGTCTCTCTTGTTCCCTTTCCTAAAACTTTCTATTCAATTAAATAATTTCCTCCACAACCAGCATCCCTTCTGGAGTCCAGTAATCCGATTCCAAAAATATGCAGCCCACTATCAAATGTCAATTTTTTCTTTCCTAAATCATGGACACATTTATCTTCAACAAATAAAAGCTTACTTTGAAAACTAACAATTTGTCAGAAAGTATAATGGGGAGTCAACAAATGCTATCTTATTTAATTTTACATCAAGACTTCGTGGTAGGCATTACCCCAATTTTAAAAATCAGAGAGCAGATTTCTGTGATCCTATGAGGTGACGGCGGGTGCTGAGACTGAAAAAGCCCACTGACTTCACAGAAGACAAATAAAACCGACCAAACTCCGAACAGTGGCCTGACTGAGGGCCCGACAACACCACAACCCACTTACAGGCAACAGCACACCTGAAACAGGATGAAGTCAAAATCAGACAAAACGTATCATGACCAAACTACTCAGAGCAAAGGTAAAGGAAAAATTCTTAGAAGCAGCCAGAGAAAAAGGACTCATTACACACAGAGGAATGTCAGCTCCAACACCCACGAACTTCTCATGGAGACAGATGGAGGACAGGACTCCACGTTTAAATGCCAAAACAGAAGCAGGATCAACCCAGAATTCTATATCCAGCAAAAAGATCCTCCAGGAACAAAGGCAACAAAAACATCCTCAGATGAAGGAGGAAATGTCACCACCTGACCTACCACAAAAGAATACGAAAGAAAGTTTCAAGGTGAAGAAAAACGATACAAACAGGAAACTTACAATTTTGCGAATGAAAAGCAACACAAAATTCTTTAGACCACGTATGATGGTTGGAAATAAGTTATAATATCACCCGGTGAAGTTTTCAGCACAACAGATGTGAGCAGACATGACAAGCCAGAGTGTGAGGAGTGGGCGGGTCCACAGTCGGCATTAAGTGCACAGCACTGACGGTGAGAAGCTAGCCACGCACTGGCAGCCCTACAGCGCGACTTCTCAGCAGTGACACCATTAGCATCTGGGGTCCCAGAACCCCTGCCGACGGAGCTGTCCTGTGCACTGTGGAATGCTCAACAGCTTCATGGCCTCCATGAATCTGATACCAGGGGGAGCACTCCCCCAGCCGCAACAATAAAAAGCTCTCCAGAAGTTGCCGAAGTTGCCAAATTTGCCAAATTTTTGTCTGGAAGACAAAAATCACTATCTATAAAATAATAAGGAAACATTTTAAATATAAAGGCTTATAACGTTAAATTAAAAGTAAAAAGAAAAGGATATGACGCAAGCCCTCTTTCAAAGGAAGGAAAGTAGTAATTGTGCCATAAGACAAAGACTACATCAGGAAACTGAAATGGAAGAGCCGCCCAGCGTAAGGAAGGACATTACACAATGACAAAAGATCGAATCCCCAATTGGCCCCAGCAATCCTGTGTGCACGCACTTACCGCCAGCTGCAAAGCGCACCAAGTACAAAGGACATAAGCCAAAGGAGGGACAGACAACCCTCAGGACCGCCTGAAGGCTTCCAGACTCACCTCTCGGACACAGGTGCGGGACAGAAGAACCCTCACGTCAGAAAGGACACAGCCCTGACTGACACAGCAGAATGCACTCATCGACTGCTCAAGGAGCACTCACGCCCACGGACCGCATCCTGGGCCCCAACACGAACTAATACATCTAAGGGAACTGAAATCAGACCAAGTACGCTCTCTCACCGTAAAGAAACTTCTTCTAAAAATCAAGCAATATCTGGGAAATCTACAAATACTTGGGAGGTAAAATACAAAACAGTCCACGGTGCTGGAGAAGCATCACAAATTCCTCACAGCTGGAACGGAAACTTAGGAACTGCAAAAAGTTCCAGAGACCTCCACCCTACCGCACACTCCTACTCAGAACGGCTCCCCAGCGGGCAGCCGGCCCCCTGCCTGCCGCCGTGCCACAAGGCAGAGCGGACCCGCACTGCCCCGCAGAGTCTCCAGAGCGCTGGTCCTCCGGGGGCCGCCGCCACACCGCCAGCGTCACCGGGAACGCGTCAGGAACAGAAATTCCCGGACCCACCGGAGTGACAGGGAACTCGCGCAAGCGGCTACGGCCGGCGTCAGGGGCGCTCGCACTCTGCTGTCTGCGCAGCAGCCTGGGCCGAGCCTCCCGTGCCGGGAAGGACACAGAATCAAGGGCACTGCCCAGCCCCAGGAAGTACCAATCCAGACACGGACGCACCACCACCACCCTGGCCTCCTCAAAAACACCACGTCCTTAAGAGAAAGAAAACCAGTGCGAAGATTTCTCCTAATTAAAAGAAATTTAAAAGATGTAACCAAATGATATAGTTAAACCTTGATTAGAACCTTGATTGAAAAAAAGCCTACACAAGACATTACTGGGAATGTTCTAGAAGTACATGGTGGTGATGGCTGTACAACCCTGTGGGGCATACCAAATGCACTGAATTCTGCACTTTAAAACGGTGAAAGGCACGGTGTGTGCTGTACCACAGTTTGGAAGAAAAGAAATTACTGAGATGACAGAAGACACTTGAAATGAGCTGCAGATGCCATGTTAGGAGTTCCTGTCAATTTTCTTGCTGTGACGATAGTGCTGTGGCTTTAGAATCCAGCCTCTCATGGGGAGGCCCCCGCT